>PVJS01001844.1:0-22968 GCA_004027185.1 Glis glis | reverse complement strand
TGTGAAGATCAGGAAGCTCTTCGGAGAAATGATGGTGAAGTTTCAGTTCCAAGAGTTGGAGGCCGAGAAGATCAAGAAGCTCTTCAGAGAAAGGTGAAGCCGGCGGCCGACGATCTCAGGCGAGAGCAGATGAATTTCCTCGGAAAAGAGTCGCGCGCACTCTACGCGGCTTCTCCCTCTTTTATCTAAGTCCACACCTATCAGAATCCTGCTGCCTACATTCAGGGCAGGGCTTTCTGTTTAATCTGCTGTTACACACCCAAAATCACATAATCTTGGGTGTGTCATGATCAGGTCAAGTTGACAACCTAGACTGACTATCACAGATGGTTAAAGAAGGCTTACAAATAATAGGTTGAACTATAGGAAATTGCCAATAATCAACCTTATTAACCCAAAAAGCCAATTTCATTTGGTTCAATCTAATAGAAAAAAATAACATCTTATTTTTGACATAAAAAATAAAATTTTGCACCAATAGCTTGAAAACAATGCAGTCTTAACCAAAAAAAGAATTTTCTAAATTTATTCATTTCACATATTAAGGACTAAGTAAAAGGGCTTCTCTCAAACCCCTATCTGCTTTTAAGTCCCAGCCAGAAAGCTGGAGTCAGCCTGGTATGATATGGAATCACAATACACTATAGAAGACATGAGACAAAAAAAAAGATGAGTTAACAAGGAAAACTGCGTAGTTTCCCCAGGAGACTTAAAGGAAAGGGATGAGTCACTGTTTTTCCAAAATGTTTTTGGAGGATATATTAGATGACTCCAAACAGAAGACAAGAATAACAGATAAGCAACTGAAAAGTCTAAGAGGCTGACAGTGATTTTGAGTTTGGAGTCCAGGGAGACAAAGAAGTATAGCGACACAAAAAGAAAGAAACAGTCTCTATAAAGCATAGCTGAGTTAGTTGCCTACTTGTGGCATCAATATAGAGAAGATAGAAGGTTGAAGAAATAGACCAATAACACTGGCACTTAGAAAATCCAAATAATTTTGATGTACACTTAAATGTTAGACTTAATAAATACTTGCTTGCTGAACTTTATAACATTCTCAGAAGACTGGAATAGACCAAAATAGCATAGGTAGAATCCATTCTCTGGGAATGGCAAATATCTAGCACACGTGCACCAATTCTCCTCATCCATATCCATTGCAGACATCATTAATCCATCCTGGCATCTTTCACCTGAGCCAGATGGAAGTCTCAGAACCCTCCTCAACACAGACTCCAGGCAGCCACTACCAAGCAATGTGATGTGAAACCAGAGATGAAGCCTATTTTCCATAGCTGCTTTTGAGTTTTCCCTTCTGTGTCTTTGTTTAACAATGCCATCTCCTCCTCAATAATCTCTCCTTGCCCTTGCAAGCTATGTCTTCTGCCTCACCTTACTCGCACCCTCCCCCACTAGAACACAAGCTCCTTAAATGCAAGGATCTTCGCTCTGTTTACTCATGAACCCCCAAGGCCCTGGAACAATAGATGGCATAGTGTTAAGCCCAACAAACATTTATAGAATAAATAAATATTCTTCCAGTATTTTTTTCAATATTTCATCTGTCCATACTTTTCAGGGATAGTTCACTCACCTCTATAATGAACCCTCCCCAGCTCTTCCCATCATAAGCTCCTATTTCTTCTCTTGCTTCACACAGTGTGGGTAACTTGACCCAACTTATCGTGGTCTACCTTATAGACCCTCTATCAGTGTTTGTTGAGTTGAATTAGAATAAGAATAGAGACCTGGCCAAACAATTAAAATAATGACATATAGCACATTCACTTTTGCAGATATGTATTTCGTTTCATTTCTATCAACCCTATGAGTTGAATAGGACAGGAATTGGTCAGAGGTGATTTTTTTCATGCTTTCTTTATGGTAAAGTCACCATCATCTGCTCAGGGCCCAGTGCTCTTTTCACTAGATAATTCTGTCATTCAACATATTAGTTGCCTCCACTGAGAATATATCATATTCTTCAATTTTATGGGTTTTAGAAACAATATACTAGTCTACTGATATACTAGTCATAACTTATATTTTGAATTATTTCCTTAGATATTTTTAAAAGAAAACTGGTTTGCAGCTAAATGAATATTGTTCTTTTGGCCCTATTTTGTAGTTACTAACTAATACTGCTCATATCACTCATAACACTCATCTTGCATGACTTTCTTACTTTTCTACTCTTGTTAAAGAAAATGAGAGATTGTAGATTCTTTCCCCTTGAGCCCAGAATTTACCCTCCATTTTATTTTCAATATTTATTAGTTTTTGTTTTGTCTCAGTTTTTTTTTTTTTTTGTACCAGGGATTGAACGCAGGGGTGTTCTACCTCTGCGCTACGCCCCCCCGCCCTATTTTTTATACTTTATTTTGAAACCGGGTCTCACGAAGTTGCGGAGGGCCTCACTAAGGAGAGAGAAAGAGAGAGAGAGAAACAGGGAGAGAGAGAGCGAGAGAGCTGAGGCTGGCCGCGAACCCGGATCCTCCGGTCTCCGCCTCCCAAAGTACTGGGATTACAAGTGTGCGCCACCATGCCCAGCTTGTCTCAGTTTTTTAATATCCCTGCTGGCCAATCCTGGCTTCATTTAGGCATATGAATAACCACATATATTCACAGCACTTCCTTGTCTGTTATTCTCTCAACCTAAAGAAATGGAGCAAATTTCATTACCTACATTTGACAGATGAGAAAAATGAGGCCCCAAGAAGGGAACTGACTTGCTAAATATCATTCAAGTAGTTAATGACTCAGTGACTATTAGAACCCAATTCTTGTGACCCCATCCTGCATTCTTTCTGCCCAAACCTAATGGCCTGTGTGAGTGTAGCCACAAAGCCCCCAGGGCCTGCTCAGACAATGAGCTCCTTACCCCAGCCCTACATGGACACCGGATCCTACATAGCAATGCCCTTCCTCTTCCCAATGCCTCCTCAGTTCACCCTCCATCTGGAAAGGGCAGCTAGGCCCCACTGTGCAGCTGCCCTACAAAGTAAATGGAAATATCACACAGAGATAAGGAAGAAAGCAAAGATCCCATTCCGCTGCTGCCTCGAGGAAGAGAAGAAAGCATCCCTGACGCACCTCCTTCTGAGAGTGGGTTCCTCTCCAGAATAGAAAGGCAGCCTCCTTCCTCCCCACCGTGTTTCCCATTCTTGAGGCAGCAAACCTCTCATCTAATGGGTAAGACACATGATTTGGGCTTCAATCCTGCAATCAGATATATTTTTAATTCAAGTTCCGTGCAATTTGGCTAACATTAACTTTATTGGGTAATTACCTCTTTCGGAGTGCTGTTAACAGTGCTGTCGACAAGAATGTCAGCTTGCTACAGGAGATGTGCTTGCTGACAGCAACACAAAGAGAAGCTGAGGCAGGTTTTTCTTTTAACCTATTTATTAAAATTTTACAAGTAAGTCGTTTTCTCTCTTGTGGGCTTTCCCTTGTAGCTGATATGGGAACAGAGCTGCCTGAATATAAATGCAGTGGCCTAGCCTCCCTGCCATCCACAGCAGCTGCCTCGGAGTCAGAGAAGCCCCCATGGGTCTTCTCACCCATCCAGGAACTGACAGGGAAGTGAGAACCACAGCAAGTTAACCAGTGAAAGCAGGTTGCCACTGGGGTGGGGTGGGTTCTGCCCTGAGTTGGAAGAACTTCCTGTGCCTGGATAGAGTCATCCCCTTTGGCCATATCCATGGTGGGGAAGCAACAGCCTCATAAGCATTCCCCACAACAGCATAGTCTTAGCATGAAGCCCTCATGATTCTCCACAGTTGAGCATGTGGGTTCTTCAGTTAAATTTGAGAAACACTGGACAGACTTGAGAACCGCATACTTGGAGAACTGCCGGCATGGGAACCTCCAGAAGATTCTAAGAACTGGCCCTGATATTATGGATTGAATTGTGTCTCCCCTGCAAAATTTGTATGTTGAAATCCAAACCCCTAGCACCTCAGAAGGTGACCTGATCTGGAAATAGCACCATTGAATATGGAATTAGCTAAGATGAGTTTGCATTGAAGTTGTGCAAGCCCCTAATTCAGTCCTTATAAAAGGGGGAAGGTGGACAGAGATACCCATGCAGGGAGAACACCATGTCCACCAGAATGCAGATATCAGAGTGCTGCCTCTACCAGCTGAGGAACCCCAAAGATTGCCAGCAAACTACTGAAGCAAGGGGACAGGCATGGGACAGAATCTCCTTGGCAGCCCTCAGAGGGAACCAGCCCAACCGACCCCGTGATTCAGACTTCTAACCTCCAGAGGTGGGAGATGTAAGTCCCTGATGTTTAAGCCATCTGAGTTTGTGGTACCTTGTTACAACAGCCCTAGAATACTGGTCCAGAAGGTAGGACAACTTCCCTGCAGTCACACAGCTAAATAATGTAGAAGCCAAGGAGAGACTGCAGGCCTCCTGGCCTGGGGAAGTGTTCTGTCCAGCACGGCACACTGAAGATAATCCGGGCTCATTCCTGTGCTTCAGAACCCTTTGGCACCTGGCAAACAAATCAGATGGGAAGAAAAAGGTGGAAGAAGGGAAGGAAGTCGTGCTCCTGCTTCTCTTCCTTTTCTTACAGTACCCTCATTGATAAGAACTAAAATTACACTGGTAATAATGACTAAGTTTGTTGAGTACTTGCTTTGTGACCAGCATGCTTTTAAGCATTTCACACATTTTATCTAAGCCTGACAGTGAGTTAGATCCTGCTGTTCGTACCCTTGTATAGCTGAAGAAGCTAAAGCAGAAAATGTTTAGATAACTTGTCCAATGCACTCAGCTAATAAGTGAGGGGACCAGAATTTGGCCCCAGGCAGCCTATCTTCAGAATCAAATTCTAACCACTCTGCTCTATGCCTCTATGCCTTCTGTCGGCTAATGCAGAAAGAGTCTTTGCAACATGAGGTCAAATAAAGCCCTCAGCTTTTTCCAGCAAAGCCCCTAAACAAATGCTTATCACTGAGTCCCAGTGTTTTTGCAGAATGTGAACTTTTTAGAAAAAGAGTACTTTGATTACTTATATTCTGGGCATCAAGATGTGGTCCATTTTATTTAAGCACTTTTATAAATTCAGTTCTTTCTGCTCGTGTTTCTTTTATAGAGCTTTGCTCTGAGGATCTCTGTTTGCAGTACAAAGAGCATGCTGGATTAAAGGCCTCATTCAAGAGGCAAAATATATGAGTCTTAGCATCTTTATATATTGGAGCAGATCCACACTGTAAAATTTCCACTTGCCCTCCCCCTTGATCTGAGGCCAATGCTGAGCCTTGAGCACTAGTGTTATGGTTACAGCACATCACTGACTTTTCCAGGGCAGGTTTGATTTCAAGGGTCCTGCCCCATTGCCAATCCACATGTCAGGGGCTGAATCTCAGAAAGGTTCAAAAATAGACTAATCATAATATGGTATATTTTAGGCAATTAAATATGGCTACTAATTTTCTGTAGGAGGCTATTAATCAAATAATATTTTCAAGGAAGTCTTAGCTCTCTATTAATATGATCCATTCATACTCAAATACCAACATTTTTTGTACAAAAAAAATTCCTGCCAGATGTGTGAGAATTAGGTGCCAGGTAGAGAAAAGTTATAGAGAATATAGAAAAAGTTTGCAGGATTTTAAAATACCCTCTCATACCAGACTGAAGAATGTGATTTAAAACCTCAAAGATTTTTTTGCTTGCCCTGAAGCAAGCAGCCACTGTAATAATTTAACTGGAAACTTTTATTACATTAGTCACTAACTTTAAAAATGCAAATCTTCTGCATATAGGCAGCAACTAGCAATCTTTCTTCCTGGCTAAAAAGCTTATTCGTCAGGGTTTCTTATAGATTATCTGAACTTGCTCTTACATCATTTGTTCTTAGCCTATCAGAACATAAAATGTGCATACTTACATTCTTAAATCTTGATTTTCCATGTGTATTCCAAAATGCACTTATATCAGGGTCTTCAAATGCATTGTTTAGAAAAGAAGGATCTAGCCAGGTGTGGTGGCGCACGCTTGTAATCCCAGTACTTGAAAGGCCGAGACTGGATGATTGCAGGTTCGCGGCCAGCTCAGCTACTTATTGAGGCCCTCTGCAATTTAGTGAGACCCTGTTTCAAAATAAAGAGTAAAAAATAGGGCTGGGGGTGTAGCTCGGAGGTAGAATGTCCCTGGGTTCAATCCCAGTACTGGAAAAAAAAAGAAAAGAAAAGAAGGACCTAATTCCAAAAAAAAAGGGAAAAAAAGTTTGCATTTTCTAGTTCTGTCCAAATCTTCAGGTTTGGATATAACATAAACTGGTTGGTATCAGACCAAAGTCAAAGAGGGGTATATATTCAGTAGATTTAATCTAACTGTATTACAATGAACATCATAGCTATAAAGGAGTAGGAAGCAAGGAACTCTGTGAGTCCAAAGTTGTCTAGGCTGCAACTGAAATTATATGCCCATACTGATAAGAAAAATGTATTTGGAAGTATGATACTTTAGCCTATTCCATGATGGGCTAAATAGAGCAATTTTGCCAAATAGAGCAACTTTTAAAGATCACACCAAGAATCCAAACACCTTCTTCTCGATCGCTATGGATGATACGCTGTCTCTGAAATCCTAGTTTAGGCAGAGCCACGATTGCTCCTTCTTTCCTTGGGTCTGTCTACACCAGCAGTTCTCACACATCAGTGCACACCAGAATCACCTGGAGGTTGGGAAGCCTCCGCCTTCACTGGGAAGCCCTCCCAGAGTTCCTGATTGTACAGGTCTGGGGAGGGTCCAAGAATGTTCATTTCTAACAGGCTCCTAGCTAAAGTGAATCTGCTGGTCCCACAACCAAACTTTGAGAACCTCTGGTCTTAAGCAAACAAGAAGTGTCATTTTAATGTCCAAAATAATCATGCTGATATTTATTTTCTTACCATATTTCTCCTGTACTTCCTGCTTTCCTACTTGCTAGAATATAGGTCTATGAAGATCCAGATTGGATGGCTGGGCCACTATATTGATGGACAACCAATCCCATACTGTAAAACACTGTGGCAGACTTTTACTGCAAGGGGAACAAACATACCTACTTATGGCCGAAAACCCCCTCACCCCTGATTCTATAGTGAAAAGCTCCACTTGAAAACTAAAATGGTGCTCAATTTAGGGAACTTTCTCCTGAAACCAGCTCACTCAAAAGAAAGAGTATGTTCCAATGTCTTCGAGGGCACATCCTCTCTGGTTCTGAGTGCTGTGACTTCTGGGAGTCTCAAGACATCTGGGCCACAGGCAAGAGATGCAAGGAGACAGAGGATAGTCTCGACTGCTACGTGGCCTTAGAGAAAGAAGTTGCCTGTACTGTCCTCATTTTCTGCCTTGAAATATGAAAACACTCTGATCTTATCCTTCAACAGCTTAAAAGGACAGTGTTCTCCCTATGGTTTTTAATGGGTCCCTGCACATTCTTTGACAGGTTTGGAGATGAGCCCTCGGACTTGAGCACCTCATGTTTTACTTCTCAGGGTTCCTAGAAAATAGGATTCAAGAGGTTAGCAAAGAATGGCACTTTAATAATCCCTGAAGCCATTTGGCACACACCTCTGTGTGGCCCCATCAGCCTGACTCTGTGCTGCCAGGGTCCCTGGCAGCCAGGCAGTGTTACTGGCCTGGAGTCCGATGGGAATGCGCAGCCATGCCGGTTTTCCTGAGGACACCTTTTGGCTGCTGTGTCTGCAGTTTCTCGTTCCCCTTTGCAACTAACATTTCCTTGGCCTGATCCAAACCCCTGAGAAAACCTTCCCAGAAATCCCTTTCCTGATTGCCAGCACTTGAGAAAATCACTTGTCTTATTTAATTACTCTGAAGAAAATGGGGGAGACCATTTCAGTCTCTCTGGCTATCCAATATTCGGTTCAGTGGCTATCAATGAACCATGTGTTTTCCTTCCTTCCCTACCTGAGTAACTTGACCTGAAGACAAAGCAGAAATATCTCCTTTTGCAAAATCCCTCCAAGTGAAGGGAAAGGGGAGCATGGGGATTCCTTATCATTTGAATACATCGTTTTGGCCTCCCTGCTTCCCCAGCCACTTCTTGGACTGTGTGAGATTCGAAGTTCCGGAGAGCTGTTAAACTGTTCTCCTTCCCCAAACAGTGCTACCCCAAGCTCATCCCATGACAGTCTGAGCTCAGCTTCCTGGAACAAGAGCTCTGCTTTGGAGAAAGGAGAAGGTCTGAGAGAAGGAGAGAGACCCAGTCCCCATCAGGTTAGATCTATAGGTGACCTCCGCCCCCAAAACTCCACATAATATCCTTCACCTGCTTTTGGAACAAGAAGATTCAGTTGAGATTTGGATTTGTCTTTGTAATTGCCTGTCAATGGTCCCCAAGCTCCTTGAGTCAACTAAGAGCCATCCCTGCTGTGAAGTGGCTCATTCTCCCACAACCTTGTGCACAGGAGGTGACTACATCTGCATCCGCCTCAAGTCAGGTGCTGTGATCACTTCCTGTCTTGCTCAGCCAGAATCCTTGACTCTTGGAATGGCTGAGTGGCATGGAGTTTGGTATGTGTACCTGGTGTGGGGACAGGAGAGATAGGAACACACCAACCACAGATGTGACCATTCTACACATTTATCAAGAAACACTCTGAGCACCACATACTCCCATGGAAGGAATAATTATCCTCCCTCCCTCACTCTGTGTTCCTCTGGTGTTCCAGTCATGATGTGCACCCCACAGAAACTTCTGAGCCCACTAATATCTACTGCATCCCCCCAGGACCTCCTCCTCCCTCAGCCACACACACCCCTCTGCCCTGAGGTCCCCTTTCCCCTCCCACCATCACTCACCACTTCTCCATCCCTGGCTTCCAGGATGAGAAGTGGGAGGACTTGCTCTGGACCAGGCTGCCTTGGTTAAAATCTAGACTCCAACACTTCTACACTCAGTCATATTTGGAATGTGCTAAACTTCTGTGTTTCGGCGTGCTCTTTTCTAAAATGGGAATGATGATAACAGAGCTCATGTCAGAGAGGCATGAGCATAATTAAACAGAATTATATTATGTAGAGCACTTGCCATAATGACTGGCTAAATCAATGCAAGCTATTATTACTCTTCAAGACCAGGTTCAAATGCCACATGTATCCTCTAGGATCTCTTCCCTCCCACTTCTCTTCCCTGTACTTGAGCCTTCTGTAGCTATTGTCACACATATTATCATTAGAGGTGGCTTCATAGTGTAGAACAGAAACCCTGCAGACTCCTGCCTGGGTTCAAGGCGTGGCTCTTCCACTTACTTGCTGTATGACCTCTCTGCCTCAGTCTCTTTTTCCATAGAACAGGGATAATAATAGTACTCACCTCATTAGGTGGATATGAGGGTTAAGCAGGTCATATGAAGCACTTCAGCAGTGTGTGGCACACAGTAGGTGTCACATAGCATGGCTCTTCTTATATTGATCAAACCCTTGCCTACCTCTCTCACTAAACTTCCAGATCCTCGGAAACCGGTAAATGCTTTACTTTTTATACCAAATTCCATACCTAAAATATAGTGTAGCAGATCATAGTCCAGGACTTCCGATGTCTAGTTTTCATTTCCTTCCTTTCTTATTGCCTCTCTGAAAGTTTCTTCAGCCCTGATATGTGCTGATCCCACTGCCATACTTGACAGGCACATGCCACAGGCCTTGTTATAACTGTGGTTGATCTGCAAGAAGCCATCCTTGGAGCACAGCTTCATGGCTAAAACCCCGAAGTGGAACTCTTCTAAATGGCTTACATTTTTTTAAGTAACCTTTAATCTGTCATTGCTTATAATTATGCCTATAAGCAAAGGGAAGAATCTTTAGTCATACAAGTACATGACCAGATAGTCAATAACATACAAAAGGCAACCAGGAAGAATTCTGTCCTCCCGAGGCTTGCTGAAAACCAGCCCTTGGCTTCCCAGTGGATGCCATATTGTGCAATTTGTACAGGTATGGCTTTGTCTGTGGACAGACCTCCTTCCTTCACAAGGATGGGGCCCCATCCCACACACTGGTGGCCACCTCTCTCTCTCTCTCTCTTGCATTGAGTACTGGCGTGGAAGCTCACTTTCCTCCATGGGAAGCAAGAATACCTAGAAGGGCCAGCCGTGGTGGTGCACGCTTGTAATCCCAGTACTTTGGGAGGCGGAGACCGGAGGATCCGGGTTCGCGGCCAGCCTCAGCTCTCTTGCTCTCTCTCTCTCCTTGCCTCTCTCTCTCTCTCTCTCTCTCTCTCTCTCTCTCTCTCTCTCTCTCCCTCCTTAGTGAGGACCTCCGCAACTTCGTGAGACCCGGTTTCAAAATAAAGTATAAAAAATAGGGCCGGGGGCGTAGCGCGGAGGTAGAATGCCCCTGCATTCAATCCCCGGTACCGCAAAAAAAAAAAAAAAAGAAAGAATACCTAGAAGGGAGAAAGCCAGAGCAGGGATTCAGGCAGGAGGCCACTCCCACTGTTGAAAAGTCCCTGGCACCCCCACTCCACGGCAGTATACCCCCAAGGTCCTCTCTCCTCCTCTCCCACCTCCTTGCCCCAACTGAAACCCAGCCCTGCTCTGAAGACCTCATTTCTATAGTTCAAGTGACTCATTCTCCTGCAGCTTTGTAAGGCAGTGGTGACAGTATCCTCTTTGTTCTCCAGTGCTGCTTCCAGAACATATCCTGGCACCTTAGAAACAAACAAGAAAAAAAGTCTTCTTTGAGATTCATGCGCGCTCTCTGAGCTTGTTGGAAGCTGGCCCCCCGGCTTCCTCCACCCTCAAGCTCTCTGCCTTCTTTCTAAACACCTCTTTTGTCCACATCATTGACCATCCACATGAATATAAGCTCTTTGACTTCCTCACTTAGTTCTTTGACTTCCTCACTTCAATACCTTCCTCTCTATTCCAACCACCTCCTCTGTGGTTGGACTCTGCCAATTACCTAGAACCTCCAAAAAACCAAACCTGATATCAATTCTCTGTCCTTCAACCCAATCGAGACCTTGATCCCTCAAACTAGACTTTCCCTGCCATCACTTGCTTCCTGACCAGCCCACTCTCACTTCAACCCCTTTCCTTGCCAACATCCTCAAATCCTTCACCATGTGCCTTGGTGAAGTCCACCAGGACTTGAACACCAAATTCACCCACCTCCTTGCTTTCTACAGTTCTACACTCAGACTGTTAAGTAGTACCAAAAGGGGGAAAGTAATGCAGCCACAGAAATAGGTACCGTTCCCAAGGATGCAATCCCTTTGTTTCTCTGCTTGGTCCGCTACTATTCCCTGGATATTTCAGGTTTTCTCCATTCTCCTAAAAGTCCTCTCTCAACAATTCCTCCACCAGTCTCTCAGCACACAACCTTTTTTCCTACCTCACAGGAAAAAAAAAATAGGCCCCATCAGATAAGTACCCTTCACCTTATAACCACTACACATTTATTTAACAGCATCCCATTGACTTTAGGGGAAGCCCAAATGCCTTAGCACAAACAACAAGGCCCTTTGTGACTTGACGCTACTGATACCCCCACTGTCTCTTGCCACTTCATCCTTATTCACCACACTCTACAGTATTGATATGCCATGCTTTCTTTTATCTCCAAGCCTTTGTACATTCTGTTTTCTTTGGAATATTCTTCTACCCAGCACCCCAAAGCCCCATCTCCTATGGATGAATACAAATGCACACACACACACTGGTACACACACACATACACTATCCCCTTTCACCCTCCTTCAGATCTTGGCTTGGACAAGTGATTCTCAAATTACTTGTGTGGGCCCAGAGCAGGCAGCCTCAGCGTCTGGGAAATTGTTAGAAATGCAAATTCTCAGGCCTAATATAGACTTATTGAATCGGAAAATGTACAGGCAGGGGAGCCTAGGAATTGCTATTTTAACATTCCCCCAAGTGATTCTAGTATACTCTAAAGTCTGAGAAGCACTAGCTTAGATAACGCTTCCTCCTGGTAGCTTTCTCTAAGCCAATAAGGGATAGAGATCTCTCCTGTGTGTTTCCACAGTCCCCATTCTCAACTTGATCATAACTCATATCACAGAGCAGTATAACTGCCTAACCCCAGTAATGTCTCTTGGAGCTCTCACAAACAGGGACTCTATCTTGTTTACTGCTGTGTCCCCGTCATCTACATAACATTAGCACATCACAGTAGTAGCTCAGTAAGATGTTGTGAAGCCAAGATTCAAACCCATGTGTACACCCCAATCTTCACAAAGGTACTCTACAAACACAAAAATCAAAAGATTTAACACACTGAGGGTATTTATAATCAGCAGCTGAGTTCAGGCTTTGGGGATTTTTTTGGAGGGAGGTATATTTATTTCATCTTATTGGCTTTTGCTAATAGAAAGGAGGTCCTGTGTAGGTACAGAATTCCTAACTACAAAAGAGGAAAAAGGTACGCATTATAGAGTCTACTTAAAGCCCTGAAAATGGACTACCTGACTCTAGCCCTGAAGCCAGATAAACCAAGCTAATCATCTTGCCATTTCTGCATGGCCAGTTCTTCCATTGCTTGCATTTTAATACACTAACTGTGTTTATTGGAGTTTCTAAAATGCCACTGAATCTTTGGAAATTTGGCAGAAAAGAAGAATCTGGGTCATGCAACTGTGAAATCTAAATAAGGTATAATTAACATGTCCATCAACTTTCACAGAAGTGATGCTAGTTTGCAAACTATTCATTAATTCTACACAATAACAGCAAGTGGGTACAATGCAGAAACCAAGCTGAAGATGAGAGGCTCAGTGCAGTGCTAACTCAGAGTGCTGTTAGTGATATGTACGAATGAACCGCTTCTATTTTCTGCTTAGGGAGGTATGACTATTTAAGAATTTGGGTCAAGAGTTTTCAAAGAGTTCTGATAGAATTACTGACTTTCAGTCCTTTCAAATATAACCTATTACTTACAAAATATTTCCCAAATTATGAAAAAACATTTTATGAATTGCTTGGGAACTTGGGAAAATGACTCCTTCTCAAATAGAAATAAAATGTAAAAATGGCTACATCTAGCTGGGTGTGGTGGTACATGCCCGTAATCCCAGCTCTTGGGAGACTAAGACATGAGGATCATAGGTTCAAGGCCAGCCTCAGCAACTTAGTGAGCTCCTCTGCAACTTAGTGAGAACCTGTTTCAAACTAAAAATAAAATAGGTCTGGGGGTATGGCTCAGAGGTAGAGCCTGGGTTCACTCTCCAGTACCACAAAAAAAAAAAAGAAAGGAAGGAAGGAAGTCTACATTGGTGAATATGCTTAACACTACTGAATTGTTCATTTAAAAATGGTTAAGATGGTGAATTGGGGGCTATGTAGGGTTTGTTTGGTTTTTATACGGCAATTCAATTTTTTTTAACTTAAAAAAAGAGTGGACAAATTCCTTTTCTTTGTTCCCTCTAATACCATGTGCCCCCGCCTGCCTTGCTCCTCAGTCTCAGCCCTCTTTGCTCCCTCCTTCTTCCTTCCCACCTACCCTTGGATTGCTGAGGTACCTCAGGCTTCCATCCTTGGCCACCCTCTTCTTGCTCTCATACTCCCAAGGATTTCAGCCCTTTCTCCAGCTTTGCCAGTCACTTACATGCAAATGACTATCGTTCACTGCTGTATCCCAAGTCTAAAATAAGACCTGCATATCTACTAAGTAAACGGAATTCCTGATCTCTAGCCCCTACCCAACTCCAGTTTCAGAACATTTCCTACTACTTTCCGAATACCTCCAGTTGATTGTCTCATAGGTCCCTCAAATTCAACATGTCCAACACTTAGTTTAATTTCTCCTCTTGGTCATGGTTAACATTGTTCTTAACATTCTCCCAACCTGCTTTGACTGGGTGTCCAAACCCTATTTAACCTAGAAATGTCTTGAGAATCTGGCCACTTCCCTCCTTCCTGCGGGGCTCATCATTCACAACTGGACAATTGCGGTAGCTTTCTCTATTTGCTCCTCCAAGAAGTTCAGGCTCCACACTCGTGCCAGGTTTTGCTTTTAAAGAGTAAATCTCAACATGTAGCTACAATACTGTACTAGCACCACCACAGGTTCCTGTCTCCTACAGAGTTAATTCCACACACACTGGGGTCTACAAAGCCCTGTATTCTGGCCCCCACCTGTTCTGTCAGTCCTCCTCTCTGACCCCAAATACTCCACCTTCTAGACCATTTCCTCTCTTCCACTAGGTGCTTCTATAATTCCAGTACATTGTGTCCATGTCAGACCCTCTGTTAGGACAGACTCTTTACTGCTCCCGACCCCAATCTAAGAGCCAAATAGCTATGATGGAAACAATTTCATCTTGAAAAATTTCCCCCTCGTTCCAACCAGCTTAGCTACTGGTTACAGACCTAAATGCTTATACAAAATTCAGCTATTCACAAAAAAAAAGATGAAAGGGTAGGGAGTAGAAATTTTAACTGGCAGTATTTATAAGTGTAGTAATTAATTGTATCAAAGTATCATAATGGTCAGGAACCAGAGCTTTTGAAGCATATGTAGGTGGGTTGCTATTGCTTAGCTTCCACATCTGTCTAATTAGGATAAGAATAGCACCTACCTCATAGAGTTGTCAAACTTTGGACGAGATGATATATAGAGTGATTAACCCAATACCAGTCGTAATGTAATGCTTTATAAATGGTAGTTATTACTATTACACAGACTCTCCCTTCTCAGTCTGCTACTTAGGTATGTACTCACTAGCAGACCTCATTAACCTTTTTAGTGCTGCTATATAATTCCTTGTAGGCAAAGGAGAAAGATGAAAATAACAGGTGCCACCTGAAACATGGTAAGATGAAGGTTCACAGCCCTAAGAGGTAACTATGTTGTGTGTGTTTGTGTGTGTGTGTGTGTGTGTCTGCATGCACGCATATGCGTGTGTATTTCACATAAAACTTGAAGAAAATATTTATTTAACTAATAATGTTGTCAGATATGGTTAGTGCAATCTAATTCTCTCGTTTTTTTCTAATTAAACAGTTAAATTTAATTACCCAGTTCATATGAATGCATTAGTATTAGGAAAATGGCTTTTAAGGAAACAAAGTGATATATTTACTCAAAGCCCAGCATTGTTCAGAATGAACAAAACAGTTCTAAAAAATTCTCTTACTGTGCCTTATTTATAACTAGGCTTATTTACAATCTGAAATTATTAAGGTACCTCTTTGCTATTGGAAGCCACATATCTTTATGTTTTGTTCTGTTTTGTTGTTTTTAAATGTTTTCATCACTGAGCAATGCAGTAGATATTCTTCCACTTCTAGAATGATCTGTTCTCACAGTTGCATCGGGAACCTCTCAGAAAAACTCAGCATCATCATTGAAGCCCTGTGTTATTCATTCTACTCTCTCTGCCATTCAAGTATAGTGAAGTCTTTCAATTGCTTTCAGTATAATTTAGGGTGACTTATAGAAACACAGCAGTTATGAGGCAGGAAATTAATGTTAGCTCATCCCCAATGCAGTCAGGTGTCCTAAAGCCACAGAAAGCATGAAAACAACAGATTGGGATGGTTATTGCCTTAGTTGGGGCTGATATAACAATACCATAGACTGACTGGCTTCTAAACAACAAATTTATTTCTCACACTTCTGGAGCCTGGGAAGTCCAAGATTAAGCATCAACAATGTCAGTGTCTGGAGAGGGGCCGCTTCCTGATTCACAGACAACCTTCTTCTCATCGAATCCTCAAATAGCATAAGGACTGTGCAAGCTCTCTGGAGTCCCTTTTATAAGGACATCCCATTCATGAGGGCTTCACCCTCAAGACCTAATCATCCCCAAAGTCTCCACCTCCTAATATCACCACCTGAGGCTTAGGATTTCAACAAATTAATTTTAGGGTTGCACAAATATTCAGTGTATGCAGTTATCTTCCTTGAATTCTTTCTCATTGACTTTTTTATATTTGGGTTTTTGTTTTTGTTTTTACTTTGGGTACTGGAGATTGAACCCAGGGGTGTTCTATCTTTGAGCTACACCCTAGCCCTTTTTGTTTTTTATTTTGAGAAAGGGTCTTGCTAAGTTGCTGAGGCTAGCCTCAAACTTACAGTCCTCCTATCTCAGCCTCCAAAGTACTGGGATTACAGGTATGCACCACCATACCTGGATTTATACTTATAATTTTTATTGGAGAAAGTAGATTATAGTGCCATGAAATAAAGTATAAGGAAAATTCTAAAATTACTGAACTGTTTTTTAAAACCTAGGACTTGGGAGTGAGAGGGTGGTTGGATGGTGTGAAAGTCTTCTACAGGCCATCTTCCAAGGGTTCTCATTGACTTTTTTAAACCCTGAAAATACAACCTATAATGAGTGATCCTTCTACAAATTGTGTGTAGCACCATAGGAAGAATAGAAACTATTACTTTCTGCTCACACATGGAGGAAAATGTATTTCCTTCCTGAACATTATTCTCAGCAGATTTCCTGGTTCTGTTCTTATAATCTCAGACGTGTGATATACATCAACTAATTTATAGTCTAATAAGAAGAACAGAATCACCTACAGCATAAATACTGGAGAACTCAGCATATGTGTATCAAGGGATCTGAATGGGCTATTCCATACTTTTCTGCAGAAGGCATCAGCAATGCACCATCTCGAATCCTGCCAGCTACAACCTCTCAGATTGATTCCTCCATTAACTTAGCTCATTCTCGTCACACACCATTTCATATCTTATCTTCTCAATATATTGTAGGGCTTCATCCAAAAGAACTGTAAGAAGCCTTTTCTGTTACTTTTGCTTTCACACTCTTTAGAAAGTATGCAGAGGCCTATTTCATGTTTAAATTACATAAGGGAGGAGAGATACTGAGTCTGGAGTTCAACATCTAATGCTCTCTCACTGACCAAGGCTAGTCGGTACCATGACGTCCTTTATTAATGAGGATAAAGCTCTCTTCTCCCTGCTTGCCTCCTATGAGGGGCGGTGAGAATTGCTAAAGTCTGAAAGATGCTGCCACAGCTGTTGAAACATGTGGCCATTTGTGGACAAGGACACATTTTGATGAGTGTTAGGAAGAGAGTTATCCCAATCAAACTGATCACTTCCTCCATCTTTCTCTACACTTTCATCCATTCCCTCTCTCCTCAAAAAGACTGTATTTATTCAAGAGTTGTGGTAAACATTGTTGATGGCTGGAAATTACCCTCGAAAATCTCTTTTTTATTTTTATTTTTTTATTTTTTTGGCGGTACCGTGGTTTGAACCCAGGGCCATTCTACCTCCGAACTACACCCCTGGCCCTATTTTTTATCCTTTATTTTGAAACTGGGTCTCACGAAGTTGTGGAGGGCCTCACTAAGTAGCTGAGGCTGGCCGCGAACCCAGATCCTCCAGTCTCCGCCTCCCAAGTACTGGGATTACAAGCGCGCGCCACCACACCCGACCCTTGAAAATCTCTTCAAGAAGGCACCACCATTGTCTTCAGGCCAACACAGCAAGCTTTTCTTCCCACTGATGCTGAGAATAACCGTCGCTTCTTGGTTGGGCACCTTCTTGCATTTATAGACTGTTTTCTATTTAAAAATAAATTAATTAAATACCTTTAAACACCAAACACACATCACAGCAAGATACACTTGGAAAGCACAGGGGAACTGAGAAGAATTGAGTGAAGTCACATGCTCACTGATAGCTCACCTTCCATAAGTGTGAAGGACAACCGATAGCCAACCTGCACTGTTTAAATGCTTCCCTTTTCTCTCTTTCCCTCTCCCTCTCCATCTCCGTCTCTCTCTCTCTCTCTCTCTCTCTCTCTCTCTCTCTCTCTCTAACTGGGTAAGTACCTGGCATCCTTGGTGAATACATGAAGAGAACCTAACTCAGTCTTGGGGATAGAGGTCAGGGTATAACTGAGTTGTAAGGACTCAACTCCAACAGACTCTTGGAATTGAGAGAAATGTCAAGGTACCATCATTAACTGGGTTAGGTTTCTGGGATTTTCCATGTTCTTACCAGTCTTCGACTACCTGAATGGAAGCCACCATGAAGGAAACAAAATTAAAATAACAACATAGACTCCAGTTTCCTGTCCCACTACATAGCCTACTAGAAGTAAGAAACTTTGGTTCCTATTTTCAGGCATCAAGGACTCCCCCCACAGCCACGCCCATTTCCTACTATATCCATATCCCCCTAAAAATGGGTTAGGACAACTTAAAGAATAGTGGGAAAGCAGAGAGAAGTTGCCCAATGTTGCTATCCATTCATAAACTGTGTTAGTCTTTGGCTTTAATTATTTCCATCCCTGGGCTCAAGTGGTTGTGACAGACATAGATACTCTTCCAAAGAATTCCTCCCATACACATCCCAATAGAGGTGTGATGCCTTTTACAACTCTTGTAAATACTCAATTCATTCTGGGACACAACTTCTTGGAGTTTTTTTCCCTGTCTACTCTACAATTAAGGCATAAATTCACGTTATATATTACGGAATTTGCCTGCTAAGCAAATCTGTCTTTGGGTTTCTGATTTTTTGATTGATCTTAAGTAAATATTCAAAACTGCCTTGCAAGACAAGAAGAAAGCCAGTGGTAGAACATTGCTGAGTGGTGTAAATCAGCTGGTCCATGTTTATTTTACCAGGCTCCACACTCTAGCCTGGCTACCTGGCTGCTGGTCCAATTCCAAGTGTTTGTTGAAATTCACATGGAAGATTTAGCTTCGGGGTCCTCATAGCCTGACTATGTCATCAAGACAATTTGCACTAATTCCAAAATCCCTTTACAGAAAACTAAAATCAAGATGTTTCCAGAGTTTCCTTTTTTGCTCCGCAGGAAAGATTCGTACATCCCACTGCTCTCCCCATAGACAGAACCTGCTTCCCCACAATGCCCAATTCACATACGTGCTGCCTCCTGTCTGAAAACTTTTCCAGTATTTCCTGGCTACTCTTATGCCTCCTTTCTAAATTTTTCTTTTGCTTAAAGAATCTCTCTCTCTCTCTCTCTCTCTCTCTCTCTCTCTCTCAGATCTCTCTGTCTCCTTTTCTCTCTCTTCCTTTCTCTCACCATCCAGTTTTGTAGTATCTTGTTTTAGAATCACTCTCCCAAACCAGATTGTAAGTCACCTCTGAGCAGCACCACATTCTACTTTCCTTTTAATGCCTATGAGGCCTAATGCAAGCAATAGTAATTTTAATTATTATTTGATTTATGTCAGGATACCAAGACTGTCTTCAAAAATCTCCCCTCATGAAATATGTTAAATAGGAAAGACTTGGGAATTTTAGTGCACTGAAATTTATACCTGACTGGTTGCCCAGAATACCAGGTTTCAAGTCATTTGTGACTTTGAACAAATCATGTAATCTTTTCAAGCTCCATTGTCCTGTTATACAAAATGAGCACACATGTATTATATACCTTTCTTCCCAGATTCAAATAAGGACATCAAACAAGATGGGACAAGCTAAACCAATTTGTACCTACAAAATACTACTTAAATGTATAGATGTACTATTAACTCACTTGGTCTTTCTCCATATTGTTCCCATAAATAAAAAGCATGAATAGGACCTCTTGAACTTTCTGGGAGATCTCCCTCAAATTTTAGTTTTTATCACTTTTATGGTTAACATTCTGTTATTACTTCTATAACCTGCTCCCTTCTCCGTCATGCTTCTTGTTGGTGTAATTGGAACTGCTTATCTGAGTTGATTTCTCTCCAATAACCAAGCAAGCACCACTGTGTGCTCTGGTCTGGGGAAGGGGGGATGAGAGATTGTTATTGGCTAAGATGCCCTTGGCTTCAGGGAAACTTTCTGATTGCTCACAAAACAAACACAGAATACAAAGGAAAATTCAAAAGGCTGGGAATCAAGCCTGTGGGCAACATTTCTATTGACAGAGCTAATTCTGGAATAATTAAAAAGAGTTTAATTAATCATGGAGTTAAGTATAGAGAAAGGGTTCCTGGCAGCCTTACATTCTTGGGGTGAGATTATTAGTCCCCAACCAGAAGCTGAGCATCCAAGGCTTCTTGATATTTTTAGCCTCCAACCATGTGATCTCTACAGTTCAGGGGTCTTCCCACCCACCCGTTTCTCTGGATCTTCAGAAGAGTGGCTGGAATTGCTGGTTGCCTTATCATCCTTGGGAATATTAACTCCTTTGGGCTACCACCATTTCCACGAATCAAAGAAGATAGGCTCTAAGGGGCATAGTGCCTGATTGCAAATAATAGTCCCCCAGCAGTGCACAGCCTTTGTAGCCTTACATTCCAAGGTGACTATGTCTTGACCCACCCGGTCTATCAAACTAGAACAACTGTATCTAACAGTCAGAATGACTTCAGGTTTTTCTTTCTTGAGATACTATGCTCCCAGAAAACTGAGAGCTTGCCTGCTCCCAGTACCACCATGGGTTGTGGAGAAATACTGGATAGCAAAATTTCAATATCGTTATGGGAGGAAAACATTATATTCCTGTTCAAAGTCAAAGGTACAGACTTTCCCCATCAGTGTCACCCCTGCTCTCCTTCCCACTTCTTTTCCCTCCTTTCCCTCACCCCCAAAAGGCAGAGACTTGCTGCCTACCACCCTCCAGTGGATAAAAACATGACTCAGGAAGACACTCCTGAGAAGGAAAATAGAAAGAAGTATGTGCCTCCAGCCTCCTCATTAGCTAGAATGCTGACAGCCTATAAAAATAAAAATTACAAGGAAATATCCCTTTCTGGCCAGCTTCTGGATTAGAAGCTACATCATGTCTCTCTCTGTCATTTGAATCCAAAAACTGCTAGAATTCTCTGTGAGTCCAAACCCTATTATAGATTAATTAATTGCCTTCATCACAGCTACTTATTTTAGTTCCGTTTGACATGGTACTATCCATGACTAAATAGCTTTCTTGATATTGGCTCTTCTACTTCCTCAAGACTCAAATTCTGCTGCCTCTGAGGGAGAAAATACATGGCTGTGTAAAATGCCCTCTGGAGAGTCTCCCAGGCACTCTGCTACTGTACCTTGTTTTTACTACTGTAACTTTACCCCTTCATTTACTAGACATGGAGGATCTATTCTGTTTTCCCATATTCAATAACTTATAGAACAGAAAAATGAGATGATCTTCAGAGATGATGGAAGATAAACCAAATCCTGCAGCCATGTACCTTTTAGTAATAAGAAAACTGCTGAGCTGGGCGTGGTGCCACACACCTATAATCCCAGTACTTGGCAGGCTGAGACAGGAAGATCGCAAGTTCAAGGACAGCCTCAGCAAGTAGTGAGACTCTCATCAACATAGCAAGACCCTGTTTCCAAATAAGAAATAACATCAGGCTGGGGGTGTAGCTCAAAGGTAGAATGCCTCTGGGTTCAACTCCCAGTACCACAAAAAAAAACTGCTTTTGTATAATATAGTTTAAGAAACACTAGGAAAATCTGCTATCCTAAAGTAGCTCCAGCTCCCATTCAAAAATAATAAAATTAAGGCTATACTATTTGAATTGATAGTCTCTGCTTCCCTGTGAGCCACATCAGTCTTACAGCTATGCTATATATAGTAAATAGTTTAAATAATGGTTTATACTATTGAAGTTGGAGCAGTAAGTTGATAAAATATTTCCTTTGTTTTTAATGATCTGAGGAACTCAAGTTTGTCCATGTATATTACTTTCACTCACTGGCATTCTGATATACTTTCTTGAGTTCAACAGAGGGGACATTATTCCGAGGATGCAGGTAATTGTGCATAACCCTGAATATATCAATGGAAGTTCAGCATACATGGGAACCCATAAGCCATTATGTGTGCAACAGAGGAGAAATGCTTGGAAACTCTGTCACTGGCATCCTACATCGCTTCTTCTGACTATTTTAAAATGAAAATACAGATGGGCTCAGTGGCACACACCTGTAATCCTAGTACTTAAGAGACTGAGGCAGGAGGGTCACACATTTGAGGCCAGCATACAGTAACTTAGTGAGACCCAGTTTCAAAATTTACAAAAAAGTGGGGCTGGGAGTCTAGCTCAGTGGTACACTGCTTGCCCAGCATGCATAAGTCCCTGGGTTCCATCCCCACCACAGCAAAAATAATAAATAAATATGAAAATCTTGTTTTAAGATAACCAAATAAATCATTTAAATACCTAAATTTAAAAATGCTTTGAGAAGTATCTGACTATACAGAAAGACATGTGACCAAAAGATGAGAATCTAGCCAAGCGTGGTAGTACTTGGGAGGCTGACCTCCGAGGATCCAAGTTTGCGGCCAGTCTCAGCTACTTAGTGGCCCTCCACAACTTAGTGAGGCTCTGTTTCAAAATAAAGAATAAAAAAAAATAGGGCTGGGGGTGTAGCTCGGAGGTAGAATGCCTGTGGGTTCAATCCCCAGTACCAAAAAAAAAAGAAGATGAGAATTTGACATATCCTAGGAGCTGGCACCAGTCTGCATCTGATCCTGCTATTTGCTAACATTTATAAAATGCAGTCAGAACCACTGCATGACTGGGTAGTAAATAAAGCATGTAAATTTATATTACCTCCTGAACGAAGGGGGGAAACATAGGAGAGGTGGGAAATGTTTGTAATAGAAAACTTAGTGTTTAAATGAAAATGAAAGCAAACAAACAGAAGGGCTAGCATGGCATTAAAGGGAATGAGATGTAGAAAGCCAGCTATTCATTGTGGAGAAATTCTGAAAGCAGTCCAGTGATATTTCTATCTCTGATTCTACTAAGATGTCAGCAATGAAAAAGCGATATTGTCAGGAATAGTACTATGTCAGAGTGAAAATCAATAGCAGGCACAAAGAGGTAATAAATTTTTCTAAAGAATGATTTGATCTCACATTTATAGAATTATAACTGCCATCAGACAGACCAAGCAGCAATTAGGTAGACTTCCCACTCATAGCACACTAGACGGGAGCTGGGTTGGGTTTGGTTTAGTGTCTTAGCAGCTTAACTCTTTTTTTTTTTTTTTTTTTTTTTTTTTTG
>PVJS01001843.1:0-91554 GCA_004027185.1 Glis glis | reverse complement strand
CTCAACTAAAAGGCTCATAGAACTGATCAACAAATTCAGCAAAGTGTCTGGATACAAAATCAATCTTAAAAAATCAGAAGCTTTTCTGTATGCCAACCATAAATCCACTGAAAAAGAAATCCAGAAGACATTTCCACTCATGATATCCCCCAAAACAATAAAATACTTGGGAATAAACCTAACCAAGGAGGTAAAAGACTTATACAAGGAAAATTATAAAACATTAAAAAAAGAAATTGAAGAAGATCTTAGAAGACGGAAAGATCTCTCCTGCTCTTTGGTAGGCAGAATAAATATTATCAAAATGGCCATTCTTTCAAAAGTGATCTACAGATTCAATGCAAAACCCACTAAATTACCAAAGTCATTCTTCACTGACATAGAAAAATCTGTCCTTAAATTCATTTGGAACAACAAAAAAACCAGAATAGCCAAAGTAGTTCTCAGCAATAAGAATGATGCAGGAGGCATCACAATACCTGGCTTCAAACTATACTACAAATCCATAGTAATAAAAACAGCATGGTATTGGCACAAAAGCAGACACATAGACCAATGGAGTAGAATAGAAGACTCAGAAACAAATACACACACCTACAGCCAATTGATTTTTGACAAAGGGGCTAAAAACATCCACTGGAAAAAAGATAGCCTCTTCAACAAATGTTGCTGGCAAAACTGGCTAACCATATGCAGAAAAATAGAAATAAACCCCACTTTCTCACCTTGTACAAGAGTCAATTCAAGATGGATCAAAGACCTAGAAATCAGACCAGAGACCTTGCAGCTACTTGAAGAGGGCATAGGTCCAACACTTCAACACATAGGCACAGGTAAAGACTTCCTCAACAAGACCCCAAAGGCACAGGAAATTAAAATGAGGATCAATACGTGGGATTGCATTAAACTGAAGAGCTTTTGTGCAGCAAAGGAAACAATCATGAACCTTGAGAGCCAACACAATGGGAGATTTTTTTGCCAGCTACTCCTCTGATAGAGGACTAATATCTAGAATATACAGAGAACTTAAAAAATCACCACTAAAAAATCAAATAATCCAATCAAAAAATGGGCAAGTGAACTAAATAGATACTTCACAGAAGAAGAAATACAAATGGCCAATAAATGTATGAAAAAATGTTCAACATCATTAGCAATCAGAGAGATGCAAATCAAAACTACCCTGAGATTTCACCTAACCCCAATTAGAATGGCAATCATTACAAACACAACAACAAATGCTGGTGAGGATGTGGAGAAGTAGGAACTCTAATACACTGTTGGTGGGATTGCAAATTAGTGCAACCACTTTGGAAAACAGTGTGGAGGATCCTCAGAAGACTGGGAATGAACCTACCATATGACCCAGAAATACTTCTAGGCATCTACCCAAGAGAACTGAAACCAAACTACCAGACTAATGCATGTGTATCTATGTTTATAGCTGCACAATTCACAATTGCCAAACTTTGGAACCAGGCAAGGTGTCCATCAACAGATGAATGGATTACAAGACTATGGGATATGTACACAATGGAATTTTATGCAGCCATAAAGAAGAACAAAATTACATCATTTGCAGGGAAATGGAGGGAACTGGAGAATATTATGCTAAGTGAGATTAGTCAGTCACAAAGAGTGAAAAGTCAGATGTTCTCCCTAATATGTGGAAGCTAGGGAGAATGGGACTTAGAAGGGACTCCAGACAAAGAAGGAGAAAACTTTAGTTGAGCAAAGAAGGCGACCTAACTGGGAGATGGGAGGGGGGGAAGAGGGAAATACACTAATGCACATGATGTGTACACACAAACTTATCAGAGTTAATCACTATGCTGAGCACAGAAAGGAGGGAAGGGGGAGGGGATAGGGTGGGATTTGAGGGAGGGCTAAATGAGCAATGTGTGCATGCATGCTTCTGATACCCTGACACTTATCAAAATGTATAACTACAGTGCACCAATAAATGAAATAAAAAAAATAATTAAAAAAGAAAGAAAAAATTGCATAAAAATGACATTTGTGTCATCTTATTTATTTTGTCCTTTTGAAACACTTAAGAGATTTCAAGGACTACCAGAAGCAAACACTGAGCAACATGCTAGGTTAACAGTTACAAAAAATAAAATTTAAACCCAAACTTTTTGGGAACTCACTTGGTTCCCAAATAAGGGCATACTTACGTTGGACCTTTAAATCCCATCAAAGGATATATAGTTCAGTTCCAGGTGATTGTTTGATGGAGAAAATAATCAGCAAATTCCCCTGTCCCTGAGCCCAGCTAGTGCCTGTAACCATGTCAAGTGTTTTCTTTCCACGGAACCCTCTTCTGTCTCCAGTTTTCTTTATGTAAAGCATCCCTTCCTCACTAAGTCTGATAAGAAAAAGTCTTATATTGCTCCGTATTTCAAAACCTTTAGAACTTGAATTCCCTTTCTTTTTTAAAATCTTTTTATTATGGGAAATTTTAAACATACATAAACTAAATAGAATGGTGAAATAAGTTCCAGGTACCCACTACTTTCAGTCCATTTTTCTCCTCTCTATGTTCCCCCTCACCTCCACCAGGATTAATTGGAAACAAATGTAAAATACGATTCAGTCTGTGGCCACTTCATGATGTGTCTTGTCAAGCACACAAAAATGATTCTTTAATTTCATCAAATACACAGGATATCATTTCTTTGGCTTTCGTACAAACCTTTTTAAAAATATCTCTCATTGTTTGAATGAGGATCCAAACAAGGCCCAAGATCCATAGATTGCAGTAGGGGAACTCCTTTTAAAACTTTATTTATTTATTTTGTGGTACTGGGGATTGAACTCAGGAACATTCTACCTCAGAGCTATATCGCTAGCCCTATTTTATTTTTTATTTTTGAAACAGGGTCTCACAAAGTTGCCGAGAGCCTCACTAAGTAGCTGAGGCTGGCCACAAAACTGCGATTCTCCTGTCTCAGTCGCCCAAATACAGGGGTTATAAGCATGCACCACCACGCCCAGCTAAAAACATTAAAAGTATGGTTTGTGCCAGGTTCTATGATTACACCTATAATCCTAGTGACTCAGGAGGCTGAGGCAGGAAGATTACAGGTTCAAGGCTCATCTGGGCAACTTAGCAAGACCTGGCCTCAAAATAAAAAAATAAAAAGGGCTGGGACGTAACTCAGTGGTACAGCACCCCTGGGTTCCAACTTTAGTACCATAAGAAATAAATGTATGGTTTCTGTACAAGCAGGAATAACTAGGAAAAGAACAATGAGAAGAAGGGACAGTTTACCATACACTGGAATATATTATAAAGCTCCTATAATTCAAACAGTTTAATAGACCAATGGCACAGAATAGAAGATTCTGGAATAGACCCAACTGAATGTGGGAATTTAGCACACTGTAAAGGAAACATCTCAAATCTACAAACTAAAAGTAGGAAACTCTAACTTTGTTTCAAAACTGAAAGTAATAAGGACTGATAAATTTACTTATATAAAGAACATCAAAAGACTTTTTACACGGCATTGCAAATCAAAAGACAATTTATGGAAAACACTTGCATCATATCACAGAGGGCTTACAACCTGTGGGAAAACCGGTGAGAAATTAGAACACAGTTCACAAGGAAATGACTGAAAGTGGCTCTTAATCACATAAAAATGTTCCCAACCTTACTCATCTGCAGAGAAACCCAAAGTAAATTACACCAAGACAGTTAGCCGCATGGCAAAATTGTAATAGCTTGAGAACATACCATGCAGGAGGAGAAAACAGACCTCTCGTAGGTTTATGGTGGGAGGGGAACTGGGCAAAGTCTAGAAAAATCATGTATGTGCTTACCCTTTGACCCAGCAATTTTCTTTCTGGAGGTAGAGCCCAAAGGTATGCAGGCCCAAATATGAAAATACATATGTGTTACTTAAAATAGCAAAAATCCAAAACTGAACACCAATAGGGAACTCATCAAATAATTGATAATATTTTTATGCAGTGCAACTGTGCTAATGAAAGAGAAAGGTCTCTAGATACTAATAAAAAGGGCTCTCCGGGACTACTGTTAGTGCAAACAAGCAAAGTAGAGAAAAGTTTTTATTAGATGCTACCACTTATCTAAGAAAACAAGACACACTTATAAAGGATGAATTTGCTGGGCACGCACCTATAATCCCAGTACTTCGGAGGCTGACACAGGAAGATTGTAGGTTCGAGGCCAGCATGCAGTAAGTTAGTGAGGCCCTGTTTCAAAATCAAAAGAGTTGGAGGTGTAGCTCAGAGGTAAAATGCCCCTGGTTCAATCCTCAGTACTAAAATAATAATAACGATAAAAATAAAGAATATTCTAGTATCTCAGCAACTCAAGCAAGGCAAGCAGTAGTAATAATTCCATGGAAGTGGAGGTTGAGTGGAACATCAGGATGGTCTCCATCCTTCCCCGTGGAAGCGGGAGGCTCTCTGGCTCCCAGCCCCATTCCTGAGGCCCAACAGAGTGCCTGGCCACGCACAGGGAATGCACAAGGCATGGAGGAGCGAGCAAGGGCTGCTGGGAGTATCAGGTGTAAAGAACACGGAGAGCCGGGCATGGTGGCGCACGCTTGTAATCTCAGTACTTTGGGAGGCAGAGACCGGAGGATCCGGGTTCGCGGCCAGCCTCAGCTCTCTCTCTGTCTCTGTCTCTCTCTCTCTCTCTCTCTCCTTAGTGAGGCCCTCTGCAACTTCGTGAGACCCGGTTTCAAAATAAAGTATAAAAAAATAGGGCCGGGGGCGTAGCGCGGAGGTAGAACGCCCCTGGGTTCAATCCCTGGTACCGCAAAAAAAAAAAAAAAAAAAAAAAAACCACGGAGGCCATTTGGCATCTTTCCATCAGGAGAGAACAGATCTTAATAACTGCATAAGCAGTCTCAGTTCAGTTGCTGAGAGGCCTTATTTAGATACCAAAAGAATAAGGAGATGCGTCGGAAGCTCAGAGCTTTGTTTTTATCTGCTGGGAACTCTCTCTCTTTCTCTCTCTCTCTCTCTCTCTCTCTCTCTCTCTCTCTGCCTCCTTTCCCCTCCAATTCTCCTCTTCCCTTTTTCATTTCCTCTCCCCATTCTCTCCTCTTCCTCTTCCCCTTCCTCTTCCCATCTTTCATCTTCTCTCTGTCCCCCTCCCTCCTTCTCACTCTCTCTCTTCCCCCTCTTTTTCTCTTTTCTCGCTCTCCCTCTCTCTCCCCTCACCTCCTCTTTATTCACCTACCCCCTAACCCATGCCCTCCCAGTTTCAAGAGCATCCATCCTGGGTCCATGCCTGTCCCTCTTGCAGCCTGGGTCTATGGGAACAGGTGCTGGGCAAGTGCTGTGACAGGACAAAGAGTTCAAAATCCAAGGGCTTCACGGTCTCATTCTGTTCCTTTACCTTTTCCTTTTCTTTTGTGCTTTCTTTGGTGCGTCGTGATTATACAACATAGTGAGATTCCGAGTGGTACATCCATACGTGCACACAGCACTTTTCTCACTGAATCTATTTCTTCACTGAGAACCCAGAATGAAGAGACATGACTCGTGTGTGCAATGGCGATTTAATAAAGGCCCTGGCGCAGCTCCAGTGTCTGCTTGTCACTGTATCTCAGGAGACCGTAGCTCTCTTTCTTTTTTCTTTCTATCCCTTTTATTTTTTTTTTTAGACAACAGCTGGAATGTGCACATTACACATTTTCAGAAAGGCTGACTCAAAAGTTGCCTAAAGAGCTGGGCGTGGTGGCGCATGCTTGTAATCCCAGTACTTGGGAGGCTGAGACAGGAGGATTGCAGGTTCACAGCCAGCCTCAGCTACTTAGTGAGGCCCTCTGCAATTTAGTGAGACCCTGTTTCAAAAAATAAGAAAGAAAAAATAGGGCAGGGGGTGTAGCTTGGAGGTAGAATGCCCCTGGGTTCAATCCCCAATTCTGTGCAAAAAAAAAAAAAAAAAGTTGCCTAAAGTGCTCCTGTGACCTCTCGGGGCCTCTAAACCTCTCTCTCTCTCTCCAAACCCCCACGATGTTTCCAATGCTTATCACAACATTCGGCACCTAGCCGCTGATGGGAGTGTGTCCTGTGACGTTTAAGGTGCATCAAGTTGGGAGTCTGGTGGCCGTGACTCGGAGCCCCCAGAGAGCTGGGAGGATGCAGGCACTTCGGGCGCAGGGAAGGCACAGTCTGAGATGGATGGAGGCAGCCACGCATGCTCTCTGAAGGTCACACTTGTTCCATGTACACGTGTTCTACTCCACGGTCTGTTGATGTGTCATTAGACATAAAACTCAAGTTGACGTCATGAGCCATAATGAAGGGAAGGACTGAAATTTACTGTTTTCCAGCTGGTTCCTGGGGTCCCCGGCACTGCCCCCCAACCAGCACATATGGGAAGGAGAATAAAGTGTCCTGACACAGGAACAGGTGTGTCAAGAGCACAGAGGTGCAGGTGGAGCTTGGCTTGACTCCTTGGCAACCTGGGCTGCCTTCAGAGCTCACGCCTTTCCTAGCACGGTGTTTCCTCCTCCCATAAAACACTGATTGTTTAGGTCCAAGGGCATAATCTCCATGGACCCCCTTAAGATCTCCTGAGCTGGACCAGTGGACTTCTAGTGTTTCTCTCTCTCTCTCTCTCTCTCTCTCTCTCTCTCTCTGTGTCCCTCTCTCTCTCTATCTCTCTCGTGGTACTGAGGTTTGAACCCAGGGCGGGCATTCTACCTCTGAGTCACACCCCCAGCCTTTTTTTAATTTTTCATTTCGAAACAGGGTCTTGCTAAGTTGCTGAGGATCTTGCTAAGTTGCTGAGGCTGTCCTCGAATCTACAATTCTCTTGCCTCAGCCTCCCAAGAACTGGGATTACAGGCATGCACCACCCCCCAGTTCTCTTGACAGTTGTATCCTCCTCTGGAAGCTGTCTTACTGAGAGCCACCTGGTGCAATGGCTCAGCACCGTGGTTGAAGAACAATTTCTCCTGCCTCATAGTAGTGATGGGGAGACCAGGGAGACTGGTGGGAGACAGGCAGGAAGCGTGTCAGCGAGAGCAGAAGATACCCACCCTTAGGGAAGAAGCTGCTGCCATTCCTTGGACCTCAAAATGCACAGGAAAGGCCTGTCTCTGCAGCATCTCCCTGGAAGCTGAGCTTTGGGAGAGGAGAGTTGTTTGCATCAAGCCCTGAAGAGATGAGGGGCCAATGCCTCTTCCACCAGAGCCCCATCCACACTACCAAGTGCGGGGCGAGGGTGTGAGCGACTTCCTGTTGTTCCTGCAGTACAAGTGATCAGTCCATTTTGTTACTCAGAATTTTATTTGTTTTCTTTGTTGCTAGCTAAGCAGAAGCTCGGAGATCATAAATCCAAGTTTATGAATAAGGAAACAGTCCTAGGGAGTGCCGAGCTTGAACCAGAATGTATCTGACATCAAATAATAAAGAAATGGCATCTAAAGCCGGGCATGGAGGCCCACGCCTGTAATCCTGGTACTTGGGAAGCCAAGACAGGAGGAGCGCAGGTTCCAGGCCAGCCTCAGCAATTTGGCAAGACCCTGTTTCAAAATAAAAAATAAAATAGGGCTGGGGGTATAGCTCAGAGGTAGAATGCCCCTAGGTTCAATAACCAGTACAAAAAAAAAAAAGCAAAAAAGGCAATTTAACAAGGAACGGGCATCTTTGCTTGTTTTCTGACCTGCTTTCCTGCTGAAGAAACATACTGGGTGTTACAGAACGAAGCGCATTGCTTTCAACTGGCAAGGCAGATCCAAGAATCAAGTACCAGTACATGAGCGTCGGAAGAGGCGTTTCCAACTGGACTTTGTCTTTAGGAAGTCCCCACCTAGTCACACCATTTCTAGTCACACCATTTTGACAAATGTTACAAGCCAAGGAGCCACACAAATGTTTTAAGGGCAAAAGGGATCTGGTAGATATATTTTCCATGTGCCTCCAATGACTCATTTTCCTTATTAGTATGAATGCTACCTTAGTGTGACTTCTCCTCCTCCTCCTCCTCCTCCTCCTCCTCCTCGTCCTCCTCCTCCTTCTTTTTTGCCAAAAAGGGAGAGGGGTAGAATCTTTTCCCGCAGAGCACCAACACCAAATTACTCTATGACGACATCAGCACAGTATGCACCGAGGAATCATATTAGTTGTATTTACTACTGCCATTCCCCAAGGTATCATGTTAGGGAGAAATAATAAATTTTTTTGTGTGTGGTACTGGGGATTGAGCCCAGGGGTGTTCTACCTCTGAGTTACACCCCCAGCCCTATTTTAATTTTTATTTGGAAACAGGATCTTATGAGTTGCTGAGGGCCTTGCTAAATTGCTGAGGCTGGCCTCGAACCTGCAATCCTCCTGTCTCAGCCTCTAAGTATTGGGGTTATAGGTGTGCACCACCACCATGCCCGGCAAGAATTAATAATTTTAAAGACATGAATATATATGCATATAGATGAATATATTATCACTAGCCAGCCCCAAATTGCCCTACACTGAGGACAGGTACTGTCTTGTACCTCTATAGCTCCTGCCCTGGTTGCCTGGCCTAAAGTAGGTGCACATTAAATTTGTTGAATGAATGAATGAATGATTACGGCCACTCAGGTCTTCAGCAGCCAAGGAGCCGAGGGAAGGTGTGCGGAGGGAGCTGCTCAGGCTGGGTTCTTCCCACACTTTAGACAACCACCCCCAGCTTCACTTTCACAAATATCTACCTTCCCCTGGTCACCCACAGCCTGCCCAAGCACCCCTGAGGGATGTGACTCCCTCAGGTAAAACCTCCCTCTGACACCTTCCCAGCCTGGTAAGTGGGACCAAGAGGCATTTCTTGGAGAAACGACTGTCTTCAAACCACCTATTAGCCATCCTTCCCTCAAGTCCATTAGAAAGGAATTTGTAGAGAAGCTGGCCCTGGGCAACGACTCCCCAGAAGCCCCAAAGCCCAGGCACCTTGCGTCTTGTCCCCCAGGTTGGAATGTGGGATTGTCCCTGGATGCCAGCGGTGCATGCGTGGGGGAAGGGTGCTGCCCCCTCCAACAGCACAGGCTGTGTTTAAGCCTGTGATGTTGGGAGCCAGCTGCACTGAGAGGAAGAGGAAGCGTCTCCTCAGCCAGGCCAGGCCGCTCCCCGCCACTCCCCCATTGATCCCAGCCAAAGGAATCCTGCAGCACCTAGCGCTCCCCTCGCTGTAAACACTTTTATTCTCCCTTAGGTTTATGACCCTCCTTCCAAAGGATCCCAACTTGTTTAGACCTGCTCTAAACAAAGGGCTTGGTGATTACAGACATGCTGCTGGGTTTATGGTGGTCTTCCTTTGTCTAATTTTCTCCTACCCTCTTCCTTCCTCCCCACCCCCACCAGCCAGGTACCCGCCTTTTAAGAGAGGCCTTGGAAGGGGTGGCGGCAGGGAGGGTCTGCGTCCCCCCTCACATCTGGTTCTCCTCCGCTCAGGTTGACTGTTCCCACAGGAGCTGGGAGAGGGAGATGGAGGAATGTGAGTCCCTGAGGGCAGGCTCGGCACCTCCCCAGGAGTGAGAAGGGGGGGTCTGATGTCCCAGGGGGCCACCTGCTCAGCATCTCTGCGCCCCCGGAGATAAAGAAAGTCACCCCCAGCCCTATGCTGTACCTCCAGCCATCCTGGCAAGCCCAGGCCACTCACCACTGCCCACAGGATGGTCATTCAGGGATCCGTGAAGGCAGGTAGGACTTCTTGCCGGCCATCTTGGTCCTGCCCACACTGGGGGCCCTGCCTGTTGTGGGTACACCCGGGCTCTGCTGCAGACACTAGGACCGGCTCCCAGGCACCCATCCACGCAGGCTCTGAGCTGGTCCCTTTCGGCAGTCGCTGGCTTGCTGCCTCTCTCAGGCCTGGCTCATTCCTGCCCATCTTCCTCCTGGAGTGCTGGAATGGGTAGCCACACTGAGGCAGCCTCAGAGCTTTGGAGAACAGGAGAGTTCTAGAAGGTTCGTTGAGGCTGGCTCAGTGCTCAGGAGCACAGACTGGCTTCTCTGGATAATGTCACCAGCCCTACCCAATCTTGGCCTCGAGTGGACAGGTCTTCCCAGGGGCTCCACCTGCAGCTCCCAGAAGACCTGGGAAAGGAGAGAGAGCACCCGTGTCACTGAGGTGTGGTAGTTAGTTCCCTGTGTCTCAGCCTGGGGACACTTCTTTGGCATTTTGGGATTCTAAGGAAAGCCTTGGAAACAAGGGATTAGGCGAGGCTGGGAGTGTGGAGGGACGAGGGTCAGACCCTCTCACTTTCTAGAAGGCTGACTGAGGAAGAAAGAAGATTGTCTCCTACTGGCATCCTGGTCACGCAGTCACACACAAGTGGCTTTGGCTCAGTTCAGAACCTGCTCCAGGGAACGGGGCAGCGACGGTGGAGACCGTGAGAGCAAGTCCCAGGGAACTGCTTTTTAAACTTTTGTATACTTTCATTGAAGCATTGTAATTATACATAGTGGGGTTCAAAGTGATACATTCGTCTGTGCACACAGCACTTAGCGTGTTTCTCTGTGTAACCCACCGCTCCTCCCTCCCTCTGCATACATGTCAGTGAGACAGGGGTGATACCTACATGTGTGAAAATAATATCATGTGAACTGTTCCCGCCATCTGTTCTCCTTTTACCCCTCCGCCTCCCTCCCCAGCCCCCTTCCAGTATTCTGTTGGTCTCTTTATCTAAGGTCCCTTTTGTTTTCTATTTTTTTCTCTAGCTTCCCCATAGCAGAGGAAACATATGACCCTTGACTTTCTGTGACTTGCTGATGTCACTTAGCATAATATTCTCTAGTTCCATCCATTTTCCTGCAAATGACATAATTTTGTTCTTCTTTATGGCTGAGTAGAATTCCATCGTGTATATATACAGCATTTTCATTATTCTTTCTTCTGCTGACCGTAGATACCCACGTTGATTCTATACTTTGGCTATTGTGACTCGTGACTGCTCCGATGCCCTTTGGCCACTGGCGGTGTCTGGTCTTCTCTGCAAATGGCCACTTGGTGCAGAGCACGGGGGAGACCAGACCTGCCCAGAGCAGAGCCTGACGCGTAGTGCGCATGACTTAAAGCTAGTCAGAACATGGTTCTCTCCTCGGGGTCAGAAGCCAGCCGACTTCTAACCAGCTCCCCTGGACTCAAGGGAGTAAGGGAGCCACCGTATTCCAGAACCACTCCAACCTTAAAAATCCCACCACGGGCTTTGCCCAGTCCCTGCAACTGCTCCTTTTAATTGTATCATAACTATCCAGCATTTCTATGGTGGTTTTTTTGTCAGTTTATAAATGCATTGTCTCACCTAATGCTCATGAAAGCTCAGGACTCACTTTGTCTTATTTTGTTAAGAGGAATGTAGTACTTAAAGTGAAATTATTTACTTTCCAAACTGAACTATAGATTCAGGATAATCCGAATCAAAATGCCAGCAGTTTATTTTAGAAATTGACAATCAGCTTCCAAAAGTTATAGGAAAGTACAAAGGTCCAAGAAAAGGGGAGACATTCTGAAGTCTCCACACTGTCAGATATCAAGGCTTAGCCGGGCGTGGTGGCGCACGCTTGTAATCCCAGTACTTGGGAGGCGGAGACCGGAGGATCCGAGTTCGAGGCCAGCCTCAGCTACTTAGTGAGGCCCTCCGCAACTTCGTGAGACCTGGTTTCAAAATAAAGGATAAAAAATAGGGCCGGGGGTGTAGCTCAGAGGTAGAATGCCCTGGGTTCAATCCCTGGTACCGCAAAATAAATAAATAAATAAATAAATAAATAAACATAGAGTAATTAAGATGATGTAGACATTATGCTTAGTGATGATGAAATAACAAATGCTGTGTGGTTTGACTTATATGGGGTACCCAAAATGGTCACATGCTTACCAGGAACTGGGGGACGATTGGGGAGCTGTGTGTGTGTGTGTGTGTGTGTGTGTGTGTGGAATCCGGGAGCTCTTTACCACTGAGCTACACCCCCAGCCCTTTCTATTTTTCTATTTTGAAGCAGCCCAGGTTGGCCTCCAACTTCTGATCCTCCTGCCGAAGCCACCTCTGTAGCTGGTGTGTACCACACGCCTGGTTGGGAGCTAGTGTTTAATGGGCACAGAGTTTCAGTTTAGGATGATTTAAAATCTCTGGAGATGGATGGTGGCGATGGCTGCACACCATGCAAATGCATTTAATGCCATAGACCCATACATTTAAAAGGGATTAAAATGACAATTCTGTTTTATTGGGGTTATTGGCTCCCCTCCCCCCGCAGTATTAGGAATCAAACCAAGGGCCTTGCACATGCTAGGCAAGTGCTGTACCACTGAGCTACACCCCCAGGCCATTTTTAAATTTTTTTATTTTGAGACAGGGTCTCACTAAATTGCCTATGCTGGCCTTGAACTTGTGATCCTTCTGCCTCAGGCCCCCAAGTAGCTGGGATTACCACCAGGAGTGTACCACCAGGTCTGGCAAAAACGACACATTTTATGTTATGTATATTCTATTATGTTAACATTTTGTGTTATGCATATTCTATTACAATTTTTAATGTATAAAAAGTCTTATACGGGTATTTTAGATAGTTAATAAATTTAAATATGTTATTTTCCTCGGCTTTTTAAAATTTGTAATTTTTATTATTTCTTTTCTTATTCTATGTAAATATTCACTTCCATACCTCATAGTTTTCACTATCATTTATTATTTATATGAAACTTAGTTTCCTTATCTGAAAATGGGATCAATAATATGTAACATATAGTTAGTAAGAACAGTGAATATATTAATACATATAATAAATTATGAAAATGCATACAATTAAAAATATTAAATGGATTTGAAAATTTTAAGAGTGGCATGGCTTAATGCCAAACACTCATTTGTGTCAAGATAAAGAGAAAATAGTGTTATAAAATAAAAGCAAATGCAAAAAAAAAAATGTGCTGTCAAACCTGACGGCTGAACCTCTCTTACGTGATTTCTAAATTATCAAAATCCTTTAGCAGTGGATTTTCAATGTTTTTCTTCACGTGACTTTTTTGAGCATGTTTCAGACTTTGGAGCATTTCAGCTTTCAGATTTTTGGATTAGAGACACTCACCCTGTACCTGGAAACCCCCAGAGAGCTGCCTCATGTGGCAGATCCTTCATCCTAGAAAGCATTTCAACCACCACCCTCTCTCCTGGCTCCACTATGCCAGTTACTGTCTGCAAAAGCCCCTGGAGTAGCCCTTTCCTGCATGCTAGAGAATTTTCTTTCTTTCTAATTTTCTGTACACACTGGCCTTTTGAGGGTACAGCTTTTTTTGGTTGTTTTTTTTTTTTTTGGCCGGTACCAAAATTTTATTGTTATTGATACCAAAATTTCTCCAAGTCAATGATAGGCCAATGTAAAAACTAGAAACAACACAATTACCGATTACAATCTCAAAAACTTGCAGGGTGAAGGGGGGGACCTGGTGGGGAGGGCAACAAGAGTTGTATGCATGTATTTTTCTGACACTCCCTACTCCAATATGCTGTAAAATTACAAAGCATCCCCCCAAACCCCACTAGAAACAAAACAAAGCCTAGAAACAACATGTCTAAGCATTGGTTTATAATGTTTTCCTTCAGTATATCTATTTTTTTGTGTGTGTGGTACCAGGGATTGAACGCAGGGGCGTTCTACCTCCGCGCTACGTCCCCGGCCCTATTTTTTATACTTTATTTTTGAAACCTGGTCTCACAAAGTTGCGGAGGGCCTCAATAAGGAGAGAGAGAGAGAGAGAGAGAGAGAGAGAGAGAGAGAGAGAGACAGGGAGAGAGAGAGCGAGAGAGCGAGAGAGCTGAGGCTGGCTGTGAACCCGGATCCTCCGGTCTCCGCCTCCCAAAGTACGGGGATTACAAGCATGTGCCACCACGCCCGGCTCCTTCAGTATATCTAGATTTTAAAAAACAGACTCATGAGAAACATTGAACACCATGCTTTCCTTTCCATTTGTACACATGCAGTTAAAACTTTATGTTCTAAGCTTATTTGGGAAAAAAGACCAATTTTCAAACTAATTGAAGAAATGCAGGAGTATAAAGAACTGGTAGTATATTATTGAAGGATTCAGCCCAAATCAATGTATTCGTTGCCACTTTGATACCAAAGAAATAGCTACTGATCATTTCAATCAGAAAAGACGTTGCTAACTGTGCTGCCCTGACTTTTGGAAGCTGGTGCTGCTGTGCAGCAGTTTCATCCTTGAGTTCTAATCCAGGTAAGAGATAGGTAGGTTTCTGGAGTTGATACAACCTAGCACCAACTCTATCAGTAAAGGAACCAGCCAGGTAGTAGAGGACCTGGAAAAGCCAGTATAGTTTGCTCTCCATCCCCACAGGTTTCAAATTCACGGATTCAACCAACCTTGGATAGAAAATGTTTAGAAAAAAACAATCTCACCTGTACTAAACACATGTAGATTTTTTCTTGTCATTTCCCCCTAAATGATACAGTCTGACAATTATTTACGTAGCATTTACATTATACCAGGTATCAGAAGTAATCTAGAAATGATTTAAGTATGTGGGAGGATGTGCATAGTCTCTAGAAGGTTTACATAAGGGACTCAAGCATCCTGGCTGGGCCCTGAAACCAATGCTGCACAGGCACCCAGGGACTTGGACCATTGACCACAGAACCTTGAGCAGGTGCTGTGTGGCTACACAGCGCCACCTACTGCTTGTTTCTGGAGTAAAGCGAGCCTAGAGAGCAATCAGGAAAAGAAAGGAGATTCCTGAGCCTGAGAGAACTAGAGAAGTCCGTGGGCTGTGCTGTTTTTTTCTTCCTGCACCTTATGAGCATAACCTCGAGGGATTGGCGGTTTCTATAAATACCTACTAAATTAAAGCCATCAAGTAAAACGGGAGGCTCACAGCAAAGGCTGACTCCACCAGCGTGGGTCTGGGCCAAGGTAAGTCAAGAATATTCTGACTTTCGATGCGAGGCTGGGCATGTGTCTGCTCTGTGGATCAAGAGCTGATTGAATCAGGAATGACAGGTAGAAACTGACCCTGTCTTCACCTTTGCCAGGAAATGACACTTCTAGGCACCAGAATGTCTAGGGCTGGGCTTGGGGACTGGGAGTGACAAGTCTATTACTCATGGGTGGATCCCTTATTTAGCACTTCTCTCCAGAGAAGAACCACAGGGAGTGTTTCAGAGTCTCCTCCTGTGCCCGGCCCCTGTGGCCAAGTCCGGACTTTGCAGGGCACTCCACAGAATGGGTGTGACACCCCGGGGAGGGGCAACATTGCGACTCCAGCTGACAAAAGGTGGGGTCTGCAGGATGTAGCTGGCCACTCTGCGAGCCAGTGAGCCTAAGAAAGAGGCGTCCTCCCTGTCAGCTTATTTAACAGAGTCCACTGTGTTCTGCTGCTGCTCACAGCTGTGTCTGCAGAGGGATTGCCTGATGTTCAGGGGCGGGGTCATGCAGGGCCAAGGGTACCTAGTTAGCTAGGTAATTACCAAGTATCTGTCTGGTACTTGTAATATGGAACCAAATAATATATGAGGGAACATTTTGTGTCTGTGTATGGTACTGGGGATTGAACCCAAGGGCATTCTCTACCTCTGAGCTATACCCCCAGTGCTATTTTTATTTTGAAACGGGTCTCATTAAGTTGCTGAGGCTGGCCAGGAACCTGCAATCCTCCCGTCTCAGCCTCCCAAGTACTAAGATTACAGGTGTGCTCCACCACACCTGGCTGAGGGAACTTTTTGAGTTGCACATATATAAGAATAGGAGGAGCCAGGCATGGTGGCACACACCTGTAATTCTAGTACTTGGGAGGTTGAGACACGAGGATTGCAGATTTGAGGCCAGCCTCAGAAACTTAGTGAGAGCCTCAGCAACTTACAAGACTGTTTCAAAATAAAAAATAAAATAGGACACTGTGGGTGTAGCTCAGAAGTAGAATGTCCCTGGACTTAACCCCAGAATCTCAATCTCTCTCTCTCTCTCTCTCTCTCTCTCTCTCTCTCACACACACACACACACACACACACACACACACACACACACACATTTGTGGGATGCACAAATACTCTTATTGGGCCAGAGAGTCGTTTCTGGGCTGTGGTAGAAGGGGCGGGGACGACAGACATTGTCATTATTCCCTCAACAGGAATCAGGCAACAGCAGCAGGAACCGAGGCAGAGCCCCGGGAAGCAAGCTGTCGTTATCTTTAGATCAAGAACTGCGCGTGCTGTGCCAGCCAAGCTCCCCACCATGTCTCAGTAGAGGTTCTGAGAAGCATTTTGCACTGCAATCCCCTCATAAAAGGCTCCTGGCAGGATCCCTGACAAAACACACCAGCAGCAACACCAGCCTCACCACGCAGTGCTGTAAACAGCAGAGACACAAAGACAGACGATTCCCGACTCACGATGGTTCAACTGAGCATGGTTTGACTTCATGATGGTGTGAAGGTGATACATATTCAGTAGAAACCGTGGTTGAAATTTTGAATTCGGATCTTTCCCTGGGCTGACCATCTGATCCTCCCTCACAAGTCTGGGCAGCTGCAGCCACCACAGCTCCCAGGCAACCCCACCATTACAACAGCAAACCACCAATGCTGTAGTGCACTGTTGCTGAGCTGTGGGGGTTGGCAGGTTAGATGTCTTAAAGGCATTTTTGATTTATGATATTTTCAGCTTATGTTGAGTTAATCACAGACAGGACCCCATCAAAAGTCAAGGAGCATTTGCAAATGTGAATCGTGATCATTGATTGTATACTAGACTTTGTTTTAAGGACCTTATATTTTGTAGCTTCTTTAATCCTCCCAACTGGATTCTTATCCCCATTTTACAGGTGAGAAAGCTGAGGTGCAGAGAAGTTAAGCCACTTGTGGGAGAACCCAAAATCCGGACCCCAGCCATCTTGCTGCTGAGACCATCTTCTTAACTGCCCTGCTATTCTTTTTCCTAAGACAAGAGGAAGGGCCCAGCGGCTGCGAGTTGCTGATTACGCTGCTGTTCTTTCTGCTCCGCATAGACATTTTTGTGCACTTTGGTATGAACACTTTATCCCTGGATATTTTTTTAAAGGGTGAACCAAGGTAGCCGTCTGTTAGGGAAAAGCCAGGGGTGTCTTCTGTGTGCCTGCTGCCCCATCCCGGCAGCAAAGCGCTCCTGATGGCTTGTTCAAGGCGGTCTGTTTGCTGACCACACACAGTGCAAACAAGGGCCCCACCGAGACGTCAGGGGAGCAGCTGCTCACTGTCTAGAAAAGCTCCAGTGGTTTGCAAAGTAAACGGACTCTAATTTGGACAAATACTGCTGTGGCCTGGGACCTATGACAGATAAAGCTGCAGGGACATATTGACACGGACATCTCCACCACCGAAGTAAGGAAATAGGGGAGCGGCCCAGGAATGCCGGGGCTGCTCTCTCCTTGACCCCACATCCACCACTGTCAAGAATTCTGTCCGCTGGCACCAGAGGGGATCAGCCTGCAGCCATTTGACACCTTTGGTATAAAGGAGAGACTGCTACTAAAGAGAGGTGAAGGCTACCTGGGAGGAGGTGGCATTTAATCAAGGTGTTGATGCAATGTTTTTACCAGTTTAACAACCTTGCAGGTTTAGCAAAGGCTCAACCTCACAAAGGAAGCAGAGAAAGGAAAGAACATGCTCAAAAAAACTGCTTTGAAGGGGAGGGAGGTCTCCGCACTGTCTGGTCCAGCGCTTCTCAGACTTTAACCTGTGTGCCTGTCCCCTGGGAGGACCCCAGCCGTGCATCTTGGGCAGTCACTGAGCCTTGCTGGGCACCACGTCCTTCCTTCCTACAGCCAGCCCCTACCTCGGAGGTCTTTGTAGACTGAATGCAACTCTGCAGGTCAAGGGCGGAGCGCCGTGCCTAGCACAGAGGCACGTTCACTAAATGGCTGCTAATTTTGCTTTCATCATCTGCTGGGGCAGACCTGGGCTCCCCGCGCATGCGCAGGTGTGTGAAGGCGGCCATGGCCTTCTCCAGGCCTCTGCCCTCTGCTGAGCGGTCCCCAGGGCCTGGAAAAGCCTGGAAGGTTATACCCAATAATGGACTCATCCAGGTACAAAAGCCTGGCCCCTGGCACACAGTGGGACAACTTTGTGGTGCATCACTGCGGGGAAGCATGCTGCGTTACACTTCAACCAAAGCACGTCTTTGCTTAGCTTTCCCCTGCCTAACTTCCCTCAATTCCCTGCAGAGTCCATCTGTCCCTGCACAGGGTTCAGACTGCCTGGAGAGGACCTAAGATGGGTGTCTGTCATCACTAGCCTCTGGGATAAGCAGTGAAGAAGCCCCAGTCCCGGCCTTACAGGAGTTAATGTCCTGCCGGGGGAGACTGACCAGCAAGGAACAGTTAATCATCATAAGGAACTTCAAACAGATGACGGGGGTGGCACAAAATCTCACAGGATGGTCCCTACTGCAGGAAGCCGTGCCTAATCCAGGACAGGGAGCGGGGTGCAGGTGTGCTGGGCGGGCAGGGGGTCTTGCAAGGCTCAGGGGGCAATACTTGAGAGGGGCCCACTAGAGGCCTGTGACTAAGAAAGGGTTTGCTGGGCCAGCACAGTGGCACACACCTGTGATCCCAGGATCGCAGGTTCGAGGGCAGCCTCAGCAAACTAGCAAGACCCTGTTTCAAAACAAAAAAGGGCTAGGTGTATATCTTGGAGGTAAATGCCCCTGGGTTCAATCCACAGTACCATAAAAGAAAATGGTTAAGATGGTGACTTTTATGTTAAGTATGTTTTTATTCCAATACAAGAAAGAATAAGGCTATTGTTTAAATTTAAACTCAAGTAGTGAGCAATGCTGTCTTATAATAGATGACTAAGAAGACATTTGAGACAAAATGTTAAACATTTAAGCAAGCTGGGTGACAGGATACTCAGGTCATGGCAACCTCCTGTCTGTGGGTGGTACTGATTCTCTCTCCCAGCAACGGTGGCCTATTCCAGCAGCGCTTCAATAGTTAGGACAGGACTACTTATTAAGGCATTTGTTCCTAGCTTCCTCCTCCTCCTCCTCCTCCTCCTCCTCCTCCTCCTCTTCTTCTTCTTCTTCTTCTTCTTCTTTTAATGTGTGTGTGTGAAGGGGTGTGGTGGTACCGGGGATTTAACCCAGTGATATTCTATCTCTGAGCTACACCCCAGCCCTTTTTATTTTTTATTTTGAAACAGGGTCTTGATAGGTTGCTGAGGGCCTCACTAAGTTGCTGAGGTTGGTCTTGAACCGTGATCCTCCTGTTTCAGCCTCCCAAGTACAAGAATTACAGGTGTGCGCCCATGCTTGGCTGTTCCCAGCTTCTTAACACATAGAAAACATCTCTCTCCCTTAGGAAGCCCTTTTCAGCATCTCTGTGTTGGTCCTCTGTTTACAGAACAGAGCTGAAAGTGACAAGAAAGACACCGATGGTGGTCCCTGGTGTGAATCCACAGAACACCTGTGTCATTCGAGAGCTCCACTGGCTAGAGGCAGACTAGAAGGCTCACTTCCGATCCCACATCTGTCTTCCCCAATGCTCCCATGAGCTCCATCACCATACGGCCATTTCACTTTCTCTCTCTCTCTCTCTCTCTCTCTCTTTCATTTATTTTTTGGGGGTACTGGGGATTGAACCCAGGGGCGTCTACCTCTGAGCTACACCCCCAGCCCTATTTTATTTTATTTTTTATTTTGAAATAGGGTCTTGCTATGTTGCTGAGGCTGGCTTTGAACCTGCAATTCTCCTGTCTCAGCCTCCCAAGTACTGGGATTACAGGAGTGTGCTACAACACCCGGGTAAGGTCATTTCTTATTGACCTCAGTTTCCCCAGTGTTCAGCACAGGGTAGGCATAGAGCAGCTGCCCAGGGAAAGCTCTGGAAGGAGGAAGGGAAGGGGTTGAGGGAGCAGGGAGGGAGGGCTCCTCAGCCAGGGAGTGCTAACCCTTCCTCTTTTAGACAAAGGGAAGCTTGCCCCCGCTAGAGGGGTTAAGTCCAAAGTCACATGCTTTCTAAGCAAGCAGATCAGAACCCTCCTGGTTCCTAATCCAAGACTTCTCCCACCGAGACCAGACGCTTAGTGATGTCTAATTAACTCCCACCTGGAAGGACTGAAGGTTTGTGTTTCTCTTGTTTCTTTGATACCTCATGTTTGCCCAACTAAAGTAAACTTTTCAAAGATATGGAGCAGGGCCAGAGGCCTTGCTTTCTACATGCTGATAAGTACAGGAGGGAGCCTGTGTCCGCGCTGGGCTCATTTCACTAACAAATTGAGCTTTCATGAGTCTCTGTTATTCTCCAAAATTGCCTCCCTTGTGTTGGGACCAGAAGCAGAAAAAAAAAATATCGATCGCTGCCAAGCGTGGGCCCCGTGACATTATCCACTTAATCTTCATGGAAAGCCACAGGTGACATCGTCTATTTTGTAACAGGCGGCTCAGCCGTGGCTTGGGGACTTCAGAAACTAGTCCGTGGATGCACTTGAGTTATATTTAGGCAGGGCGATGGCATTGAACGGGCCCTCGATGAAGGTTTGTTGAATGCATAAATGAACTCCTATCCCTCTGCCTACACTTCCCATACCCTTGCCCCTTTATCCTGTCTGTTGTCATTATTTGTAATCTTTTTGTTTGTTCTTTTCTTTTGCAGTCTGGAATCAAACTTAGGGCCTCACACATGCTAGACAAGTGTCGTACCACTGAGCTACACCCCAGCCCCTATTTCATCGTTTGGACAGTGCTGTGCAGACCCTAGAGATTATCCTCGTTATCAACCACTAGGGCGACCACATAGTCATATAGGAGACAAAGCACTAGAAAGACGAAAGGCATAAGCAAGGTTATTCTTGCTTTACGAATTGGGTTTTATTAACCATTCAGACAGGTGCGGGGGGGGGCGGTTACACACACGACCAATTAATTTATGTTTTGAAGTTTGAAGCAATGAAGAGATGGAGGAAACCCAGTCATCATTTCTGTTGTGATGGGTGTGAGCCAAAAATATGTTTTTTTTTTCAAGTCAGCAGAGCAGCATAACCAGGAGTGTAGGCTAATAAGAGGGTCTCTCTGCAGCCAAGTGTGGCGGCTCACGCTTGTAATCCCAGTACTTGGGAGGCTGAGACAGGAGGGTCACAGGTTCGCAGCCAGCCTCAGCAACTTTGTGAAGCCCTCCACAACTTAGTGAGACCCTGTTTCAAAATAAAAAAGAAAATAGGGCTGAGGTGTAGCTCAGAGGTAGAAGGTCTCACACAGAGCAGGGGCATGGGGGAAGGAGGGGTGCAGCCAGTACCCCCAGTTTGTCCCGATAGGATGGGGTGTGTGCTTTCTTCTGCACCCTGGATGTTGTTGAAGCTGTTTATCTGAAGGTTGTGCAACTATGTTTAGTCAGCTCCAGGGCCATTAATAATATGCTTGATCGAGCCGGCTCCATTCCAATTGATTTTTGAATTTTTTAAAATGTCAACAGGGGGAGGGGGGCTGGGGATTGAATTGCATCTCGGTGGTTGAGCACTTGCCTAGCATGTGCAAGGCCCTGGGTTCCATCCCCAGCCCCAGAAGGAAGAAGGAAGGAGGAGGAATTACCAAATGTCTTGGAGAGGAGGTGACTGTCCCCGAAAACATCAAAGTGTGAGGCCTTGGGCCCACTGGGGCTGCCCCCAAGGATTCCTCTCCCAAGGAGATGGTGTTGAGCCGGGCCACTTGCTGGCCCCTGTGAATGAATCAGGTCCTGCAGTAGCTCTGAAGAGGGAGGAGGCAACACAGAGCTTCTGTGGCTTCTGCAGGATTCTTGCAGCAGGTCAAGAGGACACTGCCCTTGTTCCACAGCCTGGTGGAGATCCAGAATGAAATGGGGCCAGAGCCAGCCAGGCCGGGTGTCAAAGGCAAACCCCACACACCCAAAACTCCCCATTCCCCCTGCCTTGTCCTTCCCTATTAGCTCAAAAATCCTGAGACATGTCACGCAAGGGAAGCTATAAGGGCACGCGTGAAAGGTTTGGCCCATGTTAACAGCTAAACCTTTGGGGCCAGAATGCATGGATTTATATCCCAGCCTCCTGGGGTATTACTTTGAGCAAGTTAATCTCTTCAGTGTCCTATTATAGTAACTGTGAATTGAGGATTCATCATACCAGATTTCTTATTTCAGAAAAGTATTTTTGTTGGACCTCATCCATTGAAGAACTCAAATTCTAAATATGGAGATCCTTAGAGCTGAGGTCCGTACAACAATCCAGTCCCACACTCCAGGAGCAGATCTACCATCAGAAATACCCCATACTGGGGAGGCAGAGACAGGAGGATCATGGGTTCAAGACGAGTGTGTGGTAACTTAGCCAGACCCTGTGTCAAGAAAAAATAAAGGACTGGAGGTGTAGCTCAGAGGTAGAGCAACCCTGGGTTCAATCCCCAGTACAACAGAAGAAGGAAGGAAGGTAATTCCCATACCACCTATCAGAAAAAGTCACACGGGTCCAATTGCAAACCATGCTTCCTCACCAACATTTCAAGACTGAAAGGGCCCAGTCTACCCAGTCTGGTCACTCACCAGGGTCCTTGGAGCTGGGTACCGTGGTGCACGCCTGTAATCCTAGTACTTGGGAGGCTGAGACTGGAGGAATACAGGTTTGAAATCAACCTCAGCAACTTAGCCAGGCCTTCAACAACTTAGTAAGACCCTGTTTCAAAATAAAAAATAGAATAGGGCTGGAGGGTAGCTCCATGGTAGAATGCCCCCCTGGGTTTAATACCCAGTACTACAGGAAGGAAGGAAGAAAGGAAGGAAGGAAGGAAGGAAGGAAGGAAGAAGGGAAGGAAATTAGTTGCAGGTGGGTATATAGGTCAATGGTAGAGCACTTGCCTAGCATGTGCAAACCCTGGGTTCTATCCCCAGTACCACAAAGAACTGAGGTGGTATTGCACAGAAGGGGCTGTTTCAACTTCTTTCTCTCTGATAACTAGCATTTCTATATTTGTCTATTAGCCCAAAATAGTATCAGAAAAAATATCATGGCCCACAGAGTGGGGATCAGTGGGAAGGGAAGCCAAGACCTGCTGAGGGCTCTGAGGAGGCCCCTGGAAGCCAACTGCTCCAGCTGAAAACCTCCATGATTATTGCAGCTGAGCAGAAACCCACTGACATTTGCCCTAAAGAGTTTATTAAAGTCCTGTCAATCATCCAAAAGCAGCTTGGATTTAATATATCTTGTCATTTTACCCTGAAAAAATTACAAGGGAGACAGTTCCTATGGAATATATTTCAGCTTCATTCATAATAAAAAATAAAGCTTTGAGATGGGCATGGTGGCATATTTCTGTAATTCCAGTACTTGGAGACTGAGACAGGAGGATCACAGGTTCGAGCCCAGCCTCAGCAACTTAGCAAGACCATGTTTCAAAATAAAAAATAAAATAGGGCTGGAGTGTAGCTTGAAGGTAGAATGCTCCTGAGTTCAATCCCCAGTACAAAAAATATCAATAAAAATAATTTTAAAATAAATATTTGAGACAGGCACAGTGGTACATGCCTGTAATCTCAGTATGTGGGAGACTGAGACAGGAGGATTACAGGTTCAAGGCCAGCCTTAGCAACTTAGCAAGACCTTATCTCAAAATAAAAAATAAAATAGGGCTGGGGATGTAGCTCAGAGATAGAGGGCTCCTGGGTTTAATCCTCAGAAACACACACACACACACACGATATTTGGGGAAAATTTGAAAATGTTAACATACTCCAGAGAGTTGTTCAGCTGCTTGACCCTTTCATCTCCTTTTCTCTCTTCGAGGAGAAAATGGACTCAAATGAGTAAGGATGGAACAAACGTGATAGAGAAGTAATTGAAACTGGGGCAGCATCAGAGAAAATGTGCATTTCTCACTGTAACCCAGATGAATAATGGAAAATAATGGAGACTGGGGATGTGTGGGGACCCAGAAGAGGTCATGGCTGGCCAGTTTTCAGCACTGTGTACACTGTGGCCTGGTGTTTTACCATTTGTCTTTGACAGACCCTGGGCTGGATGACAACCAGGGGCTCAGCGCAGGGGTCATCAGGGGACCATGCTGTGCAAGCATATCTGGGGTAATTTTCTGCAGGGGGAATCAGCAGGACATGTAGACAGAATAAATCCAAGAATCATGGGAAACGACACCTTCGACCCATGCACGGATGGGACCACGGCTCGTAGAGATGAGGAGCGCAGTTGGGGTCATAGATGGGGGGATGGCAGAGCTCGACCTTGGACCTGGGATCCTTGCTTCTTTACTCCAGGGAGGCAGGGGCTTGTCATTTGCTGAGTGGCTTCTGCCACTGAGCACGTTCGTTATCTAGTTTCTCAACCGATCCTGAGAGCAGGAACGACATTGTCTCCATATTCCAGATGAGAGACCTCAAACTCAGAGGTCAGAAAACTCCCCTGGCGTCCACAATAGAAGTGTGTGTGGGGGTGTTCTAGATGCCATATCTTCCTGCCCTCTGCCCTTTCAAGCCCAAGCATATTCAGTATCATTCAGGGCTTCAGGTACATCCAGCAATGGCGTCTATCCACAAAATCAGTCAGCAACTGTACAGCTCCTTTCTGTAAGGCAACCAGCCCTCTCAGCATCTCTGTCCTGCAGAGGTCTCTTCAAAGTAGACTGAGAGTCGGGCACAGTGGTGCACACCTGGAATCCCAGTACTTGGGAGGCTGAGACAGGAGGATCGCAGGTTTGCAGCCAGTCTCAGCAACTTAGGCCCTCCACAATTTAGTGAGACCTTGTTTCAAAATAGAAAATAAAAAAAGAGCTGGGGGTGTAGCTCAGGGGTAGAATGCACTGAGGTTCAATTCCCAGTACCACAAAACAAAACAAAGTAGACTGAGTCTGGAAAGATAACTTTCCTGCAGGCTGGAAGCTACCTTGCTCTACCAGGAGGCAAAGAAATTTGCTCCATTCTGTGTGTGTGTGTGTGTGTGTGTGTGTGTGTGTGTGTGTTACTGGAGATTGGACCCAGGGGTATTCTACATTCTACCTCTGAGCTATACCCCCAGTTCTATTTTATTTTTCATTGTGAAACAAGGTATTGCTAAATTGCAGAGAGCCTTGCTAAGTTGCTAAGGTTGACCTCTAACCTGTGATCCTCTTGTCTCAGCCTCCCAAGTACTGGGATTACAAGCATGTGCCACGCCCGGCTTGCTCCATTCTTAAATAAGGATAATTCTATGAACCTGAGCAGATTTGATGGTAGACTACACTTTCCTTGCCCTGCCTTGAGAGCTGTGGACAATCGCAGTACATAATAAACACCATTCTGTTCTGTTTTGTTTTGAAGTTCACCTCAGGAACATTCTGAGCCAGAAACATAGGCTCACAAAGGAAGTCGGGATCTAGGAGAAGTCTTCAGACCCCTAGAAGATGCTTCTCCTGCATCTATTCATTACTGGGGCAAGGAAGACTGCTCTGGTTCCAAGGGGTCAACCTGCCTTCCCCGCGGAAACCCAGTCTGGCAACCTGGCACAGCTACGCCTGCATTGAAGACACCTGGGGAAAGCCACACTGTGGCTGCTGGCCCCAAGGGACAATGTCCCCAAATGTCACCACCACCCACCCATACACAGGTTACGTGGAAGTGGAGATCTGATCTCCCCGGACCAGGCAAAAGCTCAGGGGCTGGGGAACCTCAGCTGCTAAAGCGCCACCTGTCGGCCCTCCCCAGAGCGGCCCCCCACACCAGGCACAGGTGAATCTGGGCTCGCCTTGCAGGTGGAAATGGAGCCAGGTGTGAGCAGTATGGCTCAGGCTGCGGAGGAAAGCCAAGACAGACATACAGGTGTGGGGGTTTGAGATGGTCTAAGACAGGGCTGCTGGGCCAGGTGTGGAGGGCCAGCCTGCCTCCCCACGGTGGCCTGAGGATCAAGTTCCATCGGGCTGCACCCGCCCGCACCCATGCCTAACCCTCCCTGGGCCGTGTGCTCAGTGAATGGCCTGTATATGCTATAAATTATCAAAGGCAGAGCAGAGTTGTCCACCGCGCCGGCCTAGGTGCCCGCCAGGCCAGGAGAAAAGCCTCACTCTTGGCAGTCAGTAACTGCACAGAAAAAGGGACACCTTCTGTCAGATGTGATGGTACACACCTGTAATACCAGTGTTTGGGAGGCTGAGACTGGAGGATCACAGGTTCGAGGCCAGCCTCAGCAACTTAGATTCTCAGCAACCTAGTGAGACCCTGTTTCAAAATAAAAAATAAAAAGGCTGGGGGTGCAGCTCAGAAGTAGAATACCTCTGGCTTCAATCCCCGGTACAAAAAAAGGAGGAGGCGAGGGGTGGCAGCTTCTAAGCGAAGCAGAAGCCGTCCTTCCAGGAAGACATCACAGGGGCGTGAGGCAGGGCCACTCGCCTCTTCAAAGGGGCATCTGGGCTCCCAAGCTACAGCAGTGAGAGGAAGGGGGGGGGGCTATCAACCTGAGAGGTCCAGGACCTGTAGGGGCAGCAATGGGACCTGTGATCCCAGCTCTAGGCACCATTGTGACACGAGACCTGCACAACTCAACTGGACAGCTCTGGGAAAGTCCAGCCTCAGTGCCCCAAGTTAGTGCCCAGGGCCCTCTGGATTCTGACAGCCAAGGAGAAAGGGGTGATAAATACCACGCAGATCCCCAAAATGAAGCAGGCTAAGGAAGTTCGCCAAGCGGAGAATCCTGAGAACCAGGAGGCGAGCCGCCTAGACAAGCACCAATTTCCTTCAGCAAATGCCGAGACAGGAGTGAGCCCAGAGAGGCCGCTGGCTCACCACTTGGTGCCAGGACCAGCCTCTTCCCATCGCCCCTCCCCCTCTTCGAAGTGCACCTGTCGCGTGGCACTTCATGCCTAGGGATCTGGTGACATCTGCTGGCAGTCGCTATTATGAAGTAAATGGCCTCTTTCATTTAAAAGTCCTAAGAACATGGAGAGTGTGGTCCCTGGTAGAGAAAGCGCTTGTCTGGGGTTCAATCCTCAGCACCACAAAAAGAGAAAAAAGAAAAAAATATTTTTCCAGGTGCAGTGGCACACACCTGTAATCTTAGTACTTAGGAGGCTGAGACAGGAGGATCTCAGGTTTGAGGCCAGCCTCAGCAATTTAGAAGACCCTCAGCAGCTCAGTGGGATCCTGTTTCAAAATGAAAAATAAAAAAAGGGTTAGTGGGGTGTAAGCGATGTGTGCATCATAGCTGCGAGACAGACAATAAATAAGAAGCTAAAGACACTTTGCAATAGGTGTAGCTGTTAGGAGGGGGACCGTGGTGTGACGATTCTAGAGTCTGGAGGGGCTGTGGGGGAGACTCCCTTGGAGTGACTCTGAAGGACATGGAGGAGCCTGCTGGGCTGGCAAGAGCCCCGGGGTGGCCGTGGAGGCACAAGTGAGCCACAGCCGCAGTGTGTTTGCAGTGGGGACACAAAAGGAGCTGTCAGGTGAGTCGAGTGATCTGCCTGTGCAGGTAGCATCCTGGAAGGTGACTTGTGACACTTCCATACAGTACGGAGCGCCACCAGAGGTGTCGTGCTTATGTGGCTGAAAGGGAATTTCAAAACCATGTCTTCCCTGTCAGAAAAGAATGTTTTGCCCAAGATTAAAATCTCACTAGGGTGGAAATAAACATAACTTTTTCAGTGGTCACGGTTTACTAGAGGAGCTAAATTAGATATTGTAATTTGTTTTGAAATTATTCGCTAAACCAGGATAGTGACCCTGTGTGTGAAGAAAGCACCAGGTGGCGCTGTCGTTTCAAAAAAGTGGGTGTTAGTCCTACACCCCACAGAAATGGTTGCTTGACAGGGCGAGGTGGCGCATGTTTGTAATCTCAGTACTTGGGAAGCTGACAGAAGGATTGCAGGTTCACGGCCAGCTTCAGTAATTTAGTGAGGCCCTCCACAACTTAATGAGATGCTGTTTCAAAATAAAAGAACAAAATAGGGCTAAGGGTGTAGCTCGGAGGTAGAATGCCCCTGGGTTCCATCCCTAGTACCGCAAAAAGAAAAAAGAAACGGTTGCCTGCCTGGGACCCTAGTCCTTTTCCCCTAAAAGGGAGGATATCTTCTTAAATATTAACAAAGACTGGCTTTTGCCTTTTCAAAGAACATGAATTCTCTGTTATCCCCCTCTACACTTAAAGTCCTGTGGTTTTCTCCAGCCCCGAAGCACCAGGGTCACGTAATTTCCCCCCTAGAGCTCGAGGGAGTGGAGGAATGGAAAGTTGGACGCGCTCCGCCATCTAGTTCCCGCTGAAAGGTTTGCAGGAATGTGCTTGTTGGCAATGGGGATTAAAGAGATGAGATGATTGGGTGCAAACTCCGAAGGGAGGAATGTTTTTACTCACTTAGTAGTCTGAGTAGGAGAAAAAGCCGCCAACATTTGAGTTCTTAACAACTTGCCCAGCCCGGTGCCAAATGCTGTGCACACATTATCTCTTAACTTCACAACTCCGTGGGGAAGAGGTGTGTGTTATCGGCCCCTGAATAGGGACCCCGAGGATTGAGAGGACAAGTCAGTCCCTCAAAAGTTATGCATTTGAACCCAACGCCCTGACTCCAGAGCCCAGGAAATTAACCACCACGTGGAAAAAAAACACACCCTGGCTTCCTGGATGCCACAGTGACTCTGAGCTAGTGAGCCCGCTAATGCCCCTCCTCTGGGCAGGGTGTCCACACACTGCATGTTGACCACGGCCTCTGCTGCGTCCACCCATAGCTTAACGGCCTCTGGTCTCATTTCCAATGCTGCATTTGAAGCTACTGATTTGTATATATCCCTACCCTTTGTTACTGAGCGCTTGGTAATACTGGGAACTGTCTTGTTATTTTTGTATGATGGGCTGCTATAATATCCCCAGGTACTAGATAGTATATCCCACCTAATTAATAAGGTAATTAAAATCTTAATTTTATAACAGAGAATTTTGTTTTTCTTTCTTTCTTTTTTTTTTAATTACATACTAGGCAAGCACTTTCCCACTAAGCTACACCCCTAGCCCTTTTTATTTTTTATTTTGATACAGGGTCTCTCTAAATTGCCGAGGCTGGCCTCAAATCTGCAACCCTCCTGTCTCAGCCTCCCAAGTAGCTGGGGTTACAGGCATGTGCCGCTGCACCTGGCTGTTATAGATAATTCCAAACATACATAAAGCAAAAAAATAAAAGTTAAATAAGCCCCCATATACACATCACTCAGCTTCGATAATTACCCACCTTTCATGTCACTTTTTTTCTTCTTGTTTTTGAGTACTGGGGATTGATCGCATATTTTTAAGCAAAAAGAGCAAATGTCTATTGGAAGTTTCTTGGGTATTACCCTGTTCTCAGCACCTCACATACACTACTCGTTTAGCCTCATAGCAACCCAACACGGTGTTTTCTTTTTGTGTGTGTGTGTGGTACTGGGTATTGAACACAGGGACATTCTGCCTCCAAGCTACACCCCTAGCCCTATTTTTTATTCTTTATTTTGAAACAGAGTCTCACTAAGTTGCGGAGGGCCTCACTAAGTAGCTGAGGCTGGCCGCGAACACAGATCCTCTGGTCTCAGCCTCCCAAGTACTGGGGTTACAAGCGTGCGCCACCATGCCCAGCTATGGTAAGTGTTTTCTTACCCATGAACCTGAATGAGAAAGCTGAAGGCCAGTATCATGGATCTGACCTTGAGCAGGTTCTCTCCTGAATTCATGCTTGCACTTACCTTCGCTGGGTGTAGAGGCACAAACCTGTAATTCCAGTACTTGGGAGGCTGAGATAGGAGGATCACAAGTTTGAGGTCAGCCTCAGCAATTTAGTGAGACCCTGTTTCAAAATAAAATATAAAAAGGGCTGGAGGTATAGCTTGGAGGTAGAATGCCCCTGGGTTCAATCCCCTGTACCAAAAACAAAACAAAACAAAACAAAACACCAAGTACCTTAACATACTGCTTTTCTTATAGTGGACCCAAGGAATATATTTTTAAGCAAAATTTAACCGAAGTCTGATTGATACTTTAGGAAGGACTGTGCCAGGTTAAAGGAGGTAATCGCAGGCTCCTCGCCTCAAAAAAAATACTTAAGGAATGGTTCGGAAGAGGAAGCTGCAGGAAGCAAAGCAATTCGTTTAGCAATGCGTTTAGAAGAGGGATAAGACCCATTCCGTATGGCTGAGAGAGGACCAGGAGGGGCCGGAAAGTCGGATTTCTATTTAAGATAAAGGTCTTTTTTAGGCAATTAGAAAAGAATGAAAATCCGTTGGGAAGAATGTTGATCTGAGGTGTTCTTAAGGCGATTCTCCGGATTGTGGGCAGGTAGATTAGAAACACCCAAAGTGCCTTCCTGCTGTGACAGTCCCCCGAGTCCCCCGAGTCTACACTTGTGCTCACAGGGCTGAGGATGGGGACACAGGAGGAACGGGGAGTTTTCCGTCTCAGGCTAGAATTGCTGGCCTGGCCTGCAGACAGGAGCGCCGTGAGGAAGGACTGGCTTGGAAAAGAGAACGTGAATCTGCTTTTGGACAAGGTTGGTTTGGGGTACAGCAGGAAGGCGATTTTTGTTTCCTAAAGTATTTTAGGAAGTCATCATGGATCAGTGATGGAGAGGAGAGGAGCAGCCTGCACAGGGCCTGGAGGCCGGACTGAGCCTCCAACAGGCCCTGGACAGCCCTGCTCAGCCCCCGAAGCAGAGCAGGCCAGCGGCCTGCCCGAGTTTCCGACCTGCTGGGAGTGTTCAGGGCCTGCCCTGTTAAAGCAGAGGCTCCCAGAGGGAAGAGGCAGAAAACACACACCAGTCAAGACACTGGGGTTTTTACGCCAAGCCATGAAACAAGAGGAGCATGGGGAGGAAACCAGGTTTTAGGAAGAGTAACCCCACGGGGTGGATTTCGGCTTGATCCACAGCGGGCAAGACTGAAACCTGGGGCTTGCCAAAGGGTCACTGGAACAACGCATGGCTCCGGCTGCTGGCGTAGACCAAACGCCCCCTTCCTATCCTTTCCCCACTCCTCCTTCCCTTGGGCTCCCACAGAAGGCCCTGATCCTGCAAAGCCCCCAGGCCCCGCTGGCCTAGCCCCACAGCCCAGCACACAGGACTGCATCTATTTATCTTTTAACAGGTCAGTCTCTTTTCTAGAAAGTCAGCTATTTGAGGACAGGAGCTGTGTTTTTGAGGACTGGATGGATGAATGAATGAATGAATGAATGAATGCATCCTGTGGTGAAAGCACCGGGCGGGGTGACAGAGGGTGTTAGGGAAGGTAGTTGAAAGCCTAAGAGGTACTCCTCTCCCCGTCTGACCATCATCAAAGAGGCATGGAACCTTGATTGTGCTGGATCTTTCTAGATGCCAGGGAGTCTGCGACGGCAAGTGAGCTGAATGCTGAACCTGTCTATTGCGGGAGCAGCTGGCGAGGGCTGCTCCTCTCAGCACAAAACAGCTGCTGACGTGACTTCATTAAACCTGCTCTTTTGTGGGAAACTGTTCTAAGTCTAAAAGATATTGGCTTAAGGAATTATAGTTTTTTGCTTGCTTTGGCAGAAGACGGCCTCTCTTGAGCCCCTTTGCTATCTAAGCTATTTCCTCCTGTTTTCCTAAACCTGTTGCTTGCTTTGCTTAAAGGTAGAAGACCACCTCAAGGAGGCTGCTGGAGACAGCAGCCTCTGCCGCTCTTGCAAAAACTGCCAGATACTGCCGGGCGTGGTGGCACACGCTTATCCCAGTCCTTGAGAGGCTGAGACAGGAGGATCGCAGGTTCGAAGCCAGCCTCAGCAACTTAGTGAAACCCTATTTCCAAATAAAAAATAAAATATGGCTGGGGATATATCCCGGACATAGAAGGCCCCTGGGATCCATCCCTAGTACCATAAATAAATAAATAAATAACCTTATACTACCCACCAGGGCCATGGGCATGGGAGTTTTCTTCCTTTGAACTAGCAATGTTTTTGTTTTTGTTTTAGGGGGCCATTATAAATAGCTCTTTTTTTTTTTTTTTTTGGTGGTACCGGGGATTGAACGCAGGGATGTTCTACCTCCACACTACGCCCCCGGCCCTATTTTTTATACTTTATTTTGAAACCGGGTCTCACGAAGTTGCAGAGGGCCTCACTAAGGAGAGAGAGAGAGAGAGAGACAGGGAGAGAGCTGAGGCTGGCCACGAACCCGGATCCTCCGGTTTCTGCCTCCCAAAGTACTGGGATTACAAGCGTGTGCCACCACGCCTGGCTATAAATAGCTCTTTCTATATCACATCATCAGCTTCTTATGTAAATCATTGTGTGGCCACTGGGTCATTTGCATTTGTGTTACTGGCTCATCACAGATTTGGACATTCTGTCTGTGATACTGATCTGCATTTACTGGTGCCTTTGTTCAGTCCAATGCACACAGTGTGGACCCTGGAAATTGTGGTCAACATCTGTATCATTCTCTCTGTGGGAAGAAGCAGAAAGCAAAATAAAAGAAAATTCCAGAACAGGCTGTGGTCTTTGTTAGCACAGACCCATAACTGTTTCCCTGAATTGTTTGTTTCCCCGGTGTATTAGTCAGCTTTTTTATCGCTATGACCAAAATACTTGACAAGAACAACTTAGAAAAGGAAAAGTTAATTTTGGCTCACAGTTTCAGAGGTTCAGTCCATGGTGGGCCGGCTCCAAGGCAGCAATATGGTGGGTGTGGCAGAGGACAGCTGCTCAAGCAGAGAGAGCCAAAGGAAGGACAGGGGCAGAGATTGTCCCCAGACCACACCCCCAGGGACCCACTGCCTCAGCCACACCTCCCTGCCTATAGTTACCACCCAGGAAGTCCATTCCAATTATTAACCCATCGATGGATTTCTCCACTGATGAGGTTGGAGCCCGGATTCAATTATTTTACCTCTGAACACTTCTTCATTGCCAACACATGAGCTTTCCCGCGGGACATTCTATAGCCAAACCACAGCACCCCGCTATCTAGCTTTGAAGCCTCACTCTTTGAGAGAGGCCAGATAGTGTCAAGCACTTACACCCCAATTCTGCTACTCATGGGCTGCGTGGCCTTGGGCAAGTTATTTAACCTCTCTGAACCACAGCCTTCTCATCAATCAGACTGAGGGACTTTTAGCATCTGCAGGAGACAGTGCGAATTGTGCACTTAGCTGAGTACTTCACTCAGAGCATGCTAGCACGGGAGCTGTTTTCCTCTCCCTTCTGAACCCCCCTGTCTGTTCACAGTGGAGATGAAGCTATTTGGAATGCCGCAGACTGATGCCTGAAAAGAGCTGTGAACTACAAAATCTCCATCAACCCAGAACATAATCTCTCAAGTGAAATGCAAGCTCATCTGCGAAGCGGTTTCTCTTTCGCTGTTGTCAACCAGGAGTCACGGGGCCTGGGATTCTCTTGCAATAACTCCAGCATTCCTCCATCTAGTCCAGGGCTCCCCTGGGAGCACAAGACACTCTCTGTGACATTGTCCCTAAAGGCCAGCTCATGCCTCGCAAATGCTCATGTTCCATGAGGAACATCTTGCGCTCTGCTCTCTGCTCTCCGGCCATTTGAACTCCACTGATGTGTGTTTTGAGGCCGGGGTCTAAGGTCCATGCCCAGCACACCATGGGCTGGGAGCATCAAGGGGACACGAGTCTTCAGAACTCTGTCGACACAGCTGCAGTCTGCACCGAAGTACCTGACGACAGCCTCTCTGGGAAAATAATACTGACTACCCCAAACAGTAGGTCAGCCTGTGCTGTGTTAACTTTTGTAAACGAGATGTGTTCCACTTCCCCTGTGGTGCTCCATCCTCAGCAGTCCTCTGTGGCTTTCTTCCACTTGCCATAATCTCTTTAATTGGATTTTTGCCTCTACCTCCTGACAACTCACCCAAGCATTTATTTTATTGCTTCTATTTGTAGGAAGAGACATTGGGAATCATGCACTTGGCAGATGCTTTGTGCTTATCACTCAAATCACTCCTCTGTCTCCCTATTAACATGCTGTATCATCCCTAAAGAACAGGGGGACAGTAAAACAGCATGTCCCTAAATGTCCCCTTTCTGTCCCCCAAAACCTAGCCAAGATAAGGGAATAATGAGAACAAGCCTGGGACAGGAAATCAAGAGACCGATTGTCTTGGGGGATGCTGGCTTTCTCTCATGCACACTGCAAGTTAGCGTCATCTGTAGAAGCTACTTTCTTACGTGTGCACCAGGACAGTTGCTCCTTGGGATGCTGGTCGTGCAAACAAACAAAGCAAGCTGACGCTGGTGACGTCACTGTTTCTGCAGCCTGACATAGAAAACCCCTCTTTGAGTAGGGACAGGTGTGGAATGGAGGGCGCGGGGAGAGGTATGTGTCACTTGTCCACTGGCCGTCACAGGGTTGCGGGAGAGGAGGCACGGCTTAGCGAAACACTGTGAGAAAGGGAGGTGCCGTCCCTTAGCCTGTCACCACTGGACTCTTCTGGGGTCGTCACCGATCTCTTGAAACCTTTCCCCAGTAAATCACATCTCCCATGCTGTCTCCAGGCACTTTCTTTGACCTATGCGCAACCTACCCCACTTCCCTGACACGACTTGGCTGGGGATGTGACACAGGTTTCTGGGGAACTTTGCACCAACCTTCCTCGGCATGTCCATGGATGCTGGACCTTGCCTTCCTAGCTGTGAAAGTCTGTCTTCTGACCAAGACTTTGCACAAAGGACACAATGCCGAGGCAAAGCAGCCATGCAGACTGAGACAAAACCAACTCCATGGACTCGTGAGGCTGGCACTTCGTTTCCAGGACGCGTCCTCCCTCTGGTGTGGTTGCCTCCATCACAGAGAAGCATCGGGGCAGCGGAGCATCCTGGGCTCGGGGAGCCAGGCTGCCCGAGAGTGAGGCTCAGCACACCGCCCGCCACCTTGGGACGCAGCCAGGCAGCCTCACCTCCTCCACTTCCTCACCAGCAAATTGAGGGCAGTGGAGAGGACCGGCCTTGCAAGGTAGCTTCACACATTAGACAGTTATATTTGACTCATGCTTCCCCAAGCCTACAGGACCTCCTTGTAAGTTCCCCAAAGTGGGAGCCCCAGGCATTTCCCTGCCTCCTCCCTATTAGCTAATGGGGGCCTTCCTTCTCCATCAAATTTTTTTCCAGTAGCTGGGTACATCCCGGCAGGGACCCCCACGTCCTCATGTGCTGTGCCCCAGCTGTGGCGTGGTATTTGCTATTTCCATCTGTTATGGTTCAAAAGCAGAATGTCCCTCAGACCTTCTGCTCTGAAGCAGGGCGTGGCTGGAGGGGGGTCCCTCCCCTTACTCTCTCTGCTCCCCATCATCATGCCCTGAGGACCTGCAGACCCAGCTCCTGCTCGGCAGCTGGTGTAAATGGATTGCATACATATGACTGAACTCTCCAGACCCATCAACAGACAAATCTTCCTTCCTCTAAGCGTTGTGTGTCAGGCATTTGGGCCGCAGCAGTGACAATGCTGACCGAGACCCCTCTCCTTCTGCCTGGGCCTTCTTGGGGGGGTGGGAAGTCAAGACCATTGATGCTGGCCCAAAGCCTCCAGGACCTGAAGCCATGGGAGAAACCCAAAGACCCAGCGCCATCAAGGACAGATACCATTGCTCAGAGCTGCTGCCTCAGCTGCTAACTCCCTGGAGTCCGCAGGAGCCGTCCCCCAAGGTTGTAGGGAGTAATTCTCTCCATCCCTGTTGGCTGGCTCATTTCACCATCCTCTGACTAAGCTGAGTCCTTGAGGGGCAGGCAGGTGACAAAGTAATAGATCCCAGTAGTTCTCAGAATGCCCTCCTCCCTGGCCCAGCCCATTTATTCACTCATCCAATCCATGCATGTCCAATATCTACTACAGCCGTCCCTCGGTACCCACAGGAGATTGGTTCCAGGACCGCTTTGCAGATACCCAAATCTGTGCGTGCTCAAGTCCCTTATATAAAATGGCATAGAACCTATGCACATTCTCCTTGTACATCTCCTATGCACATTCTCCTTAAATCATCCCTAGATTACTTACAATATCTAATACAACAAAAAATGCTGTGTGAATAGTTGTTATACTGTCTTGTTTAGGGAATTATCATAAGGAAAAAGTCTGTACATAATCAGTACAGCCACGACCACTGTAGGCCTGACTCCACAGTGGGTGTCAGCAGCACGGCCGCTCTGGTCCCACTCCTCCTATCCGCGGATGTTGCATGTACAGACGCGGGACCTGCGGATGAGGGCTATATTGAGTAGACCTTGTGCCCTGCACTGGGGATCCCAGAGTGAGCAGAATTGGGGCAGATTTGGCCTCCTGCAGCTCAAAAGTGGAAGGGGACAGTTAAACCAAAAGTAGAAAGTGCCCTAGTGAGGAGCACAGAGTGCTCTGTCTTAGGGTGCTGGGCCCTCCTCCCGTTCCTTAAAATTGAAAAGATGCTGATTATGGTAATTTCTTACTATTTTGTTTTTCTGAATGAATGGCAGTAACTCTCCTCTTCTATGGAGAGAAGCTTTGTTTTTTGGGTTTTTTCCCCTCTTTTATCTCTCCTGTCCACCTCCTAATTCTTTCCAGTCCTCCAACACCTTCTCCCTCCCTTACTCACCCGGAAGTAGAGGCAATTAAATGAGATGGCCATCATCTTGGTGAGGAGGCGTCTGGAGACACCAGTTTTGAACAAAGGGAAATTTGCATCTCTTCAGTTTCTCCTAATTATTCACTTCCTTTTCCCTTCCTCATCTCTAAAATAATTACTGGCATGAGTAGTCTTTCCCTAGATAAGAACTTGAAGCAGCCTGTCAGCGATGACTCAACTTTATTTTTCAGAATTTTCAGTGTCAACGAATTTTAAGCTAGCGTTCCTAGAAGGGTGGACATTTGTCCCACGGAGAAGGACCGCAGAGGGAAGGGGAGCCGAAGGAGGTGCTGAGTCACGTTCCTCCATTAGGATGTTTTCTCGTAGTTAGAGTTTTTATGTTTAATATTTATTACCCACTTATAGCACATTTGCAGTTAAGTGGAACCATAAAAGTCCAAAGTCAATAATAATAATATTAATAATCCCTGGCATTTCAAGTTTATAGTTTATGATTTGGTTTCACACACATTTCACACCTTACAAAGTGAGGCAACTTGATGAAGTGGCAAAGCCAAGACTGGAACTTCGATTCCTCAGAAGGCCGTCCCCCACGGACCTTCAGTGGAAGGCCGTCCCCCATGGCCTTCAGTGGAAGCCACCCGCGAGTCCAACACCTGGAGCGTTGCTTGTTGTCATGGTAACATTAGGATCCACTTCGTCGTTTTTTAAAAAACTAGAACCTAAATGCTGGCAATCCCCAGTCACTGTCACTGATTTGGACCTGTCCCAGACTGCCAGCTTGTAGATCCCATGGGCATTTCTCCATAATGTCTGTCTGTCTGTCTGTCTCTCTTTCTATCTCTCTTGTACTGGGAATTGAACCCAGGGGTGTTCTACCCCAAAACTACAACCCCAGCCCTTTCTTATTTTGAAACAAGACCTCACTAAGTTGCTGAGGCTGGCCTCACACCTGCCGTCCTCCTATCTCAGCCTCCCAAATACTAGGATTAGAGGCATGTGCCGCTGCACCCAGCCTCCAAGACATCTCTTAGTCACCTCAAAGTCAATCTGTCCAAAGTTAACCTAGAATCCTCCCCACTAAAACCCACTGCTCTCCAGGCTACTGGCCTGGGAGACATCTCCTTTGTTACTCAGGGAACCAAGGGGCTGGAACATAAACTGCCCCAAAGACCCCACCCCAAACCACTGCGGTGTAGAGTTAAAGGAACTTTAAAAGACTGAGCCACAGCAGTCTGGGCTCACCCACATCCCTGGGAGTATTCATGTCCCAAGAGTATGAAAAGGAGACGAGGGTAAAGAACTAGTCCATGTTATGTGTGGCACTCTACTACTAAGTACTGTGGAGTTGGAATATAGAGGGCACACTCATGCTCTTGAAAAAAAAGACAGGAAATAAATTAGTAGAACCATAAAGGCCAATTATTACTCAATTGATAAGAGACTGTCGGTTGGCCACCTGCATGAAAGCCAAAGGGATTGAAACGAAACGTATCACCCATTGGGGAAATTGTCCATGGATATGGTCCGTCTTGAGGGCAGTGCCACAGTGAAGCTGTGGACAGCTGCTGATGGACAGCCATGTGGTCATTCCCACTGGCATACAGGTACCTGGTGTGCAGGGACGTGTTTGGCTGGGGAAAGATGGAAGAGAAATGAGAGAGGGGGAAGATTAGATGCGACTGGTCCCTGAATAATTTGTTAGCAATGGTCTTAGTGCCCGCCTCTGCCTGGTCCATTGACCCCTGCCTGTCCCCCTGCAGCACTGAGCACTCTATTCCAGGGCCCCAGAAACGCAACTGAGACCATCCCCAGCTCAGACTTGGATTCCGAGCCCAATGCCTTCCACCCACCTGGACTCTACCTTTGATTGCACGGCAACTGTGAACCCTCCCCTGCTGGTCTAGAGGGACCGTCCTTCTCTTAAGGGAGGCTTCTATGCACCCACCCCAGAAATTGCTTTTCCTATCAGCTTTGCCCTCCACAAACAAAGCATTTATAGAGCCGGGCGTGGTGGCGCACGCTTGTAATCCCAGTACTTTGGGAGGTAGAGACCGGAGGATCCGGATTCGCGGCCAACCTCAGCGCGCATGCACGCGCGATCTCTCTCTCTCTCTCTCTCTCTCTCTCTCTCTCTTTCTCTACTTAGTGAGGCCCTCCGCAACTTCATGAGACCCGGTTTCAAAAATAAAGCATAAAAAAAATAGGGCCAGGGGCGTAGCGTGGCGCGGAGGTAGAACGCCCCTGCATTCAATCCCCGGTACCGCAAAAAAAAAAAAAAAAGCATTTATAGAGAAGTACAGAGTCAAAAGCCACGCAAGAAGCCGGGCATGGTGGCACACACCTGTAATCCTAGTACTTAGGAGGCTGAGACAGGAGGATCATGGGTTCAAAGTGAGCCTCAGCAACTTAGCGAGGCTCTTAGAAACTTAGCAATACCCTGTTTCCAAATAAAAAATAAAACAGGGCTGGGGGTATAGCCCGGAGGTAAAAGGACCCTTGGTTCCATCCCCAATACCACAAAAAAAAAGCTACTTATGTCATAGCCACAACCAAGCTGCCCCTGGCGTCTGAGCTGGCACAATCTCCAAGCCAGCTGCCCCTGCTATCTGGCATCTTCACTATAAAAAAAAAAAGGAAGCTTGTTTAATTTGCTTGAGAGGAGCAGAGGAGCATGGGGCATATCTGAAGTCTTAGGAGGGCTGCTGTTTAATCAACTTAGCAAGGCAAGGTGGGCTAGACCAGCTCCCCAGCCATCGGTCCACCTCCCAACCTGCCTCCCGGGACAGTGCAGGGTGGCACCGGTAGACCGCAGTTGCAGCTCCCATGCCACCGAGGCAAACACTTGGAGAGTGTGAGGCGGAGGCTGCCCTTGCTGCCTGCCCTGCCTGCTGGCCCAGATGCCCAGAGAGGGAGGCCCTGGGCTCTCTGCAGCAGCCGGAGCCCAGGTGTTCCTGATGGTGTGGACTGTGGCAGGTGCAGTGTGATTTTGGAACCAGTGGCTGCTCATGGCAGCCTCTTTTTAAAAATATATTTAAGTTTTTTAATTGACACAAAATAATTTGTACATATTTATGGGGTACCATGTGATATTTCAATAGATGTATACAATGTGTAATGATTAGATCCAGGGAATTGGCCTATCCAAACCTTCAACATTTATTGTTGCTTTGTGTTGGGAACATTCAAAATCCTTTGGAATTTTTCATTTTTTATTTTGAAACAGGGTCTCACTAAGTTTCTGAGGGTCTCACTAATTTTTTGAGCCTGGCCTCAAGCCAGTGATCCTCCTTTCTCAGCCTCCCAAGAACTAGAATTATGGGCATGCACCACCACATCCAGCCAGTATTTGTCTTTCTATGCCTGACTTCACTTAGTGTAGTGTCCTCCAGTTCCATCCATGTTGCCCAGCAACTGCTAGATTGTGGCCTACACATCCGAAGCTCCGAAGCTCCAGGACTCTGTTCTTAGGAGACTGGAGGCCAGCGCTCAGGTGTGACTTAACTTATAGTTCACTTATTCACTTGTTGCAATGATTTCATATACAAGATGATATCATTTCCTAAATCCCTTTCTGCTGAACCTCATTATAATTTAGCCACCCAGACACAGAGACTGCCTTTTCTATCGGGGCCCAATGCCAACTCTTACATGAGGAGATTTGCCTTATCTTGTATCCCCCCTTCCCTCCCCCACTCTTGGGCTAATCAGTTTTGGTGGGGAAGTGGATGGCATTGTTAAAAACATGGTGGCCTCCATGGACAGATGGAAGGATGGATGGATGGGCAGATGAAGTGGGGGTGAAGTAATCCCTAAAAGGGGTCACCGGGAAGACCACCTGCTTTGGTTTATCTCCCTGAACTCATGCTGGACTTTGATCCCCAAGGTTATATGTCAATGGTGTTAAGAGGGTGGAAACTTAATCTGATTATGATGTTTAGACATGGAACCTTTGGGAGACAATTAGGACTAGATAAGGTAATTAGGGTGGAGCCCAATAACTGAATTCTGGTGACTTTGTAAGAAGAGGGAAAGACACAAACACACACATGCTCCCTTACTCTTGCCATGAGATGCCATGCACTGCCTCTGGACTCTGTCGGCAAGAAGCCATCACCAGATGGAGCCCTATACCTTGGACGTCCAGAGCCATGAGCCAAAATAAACCTTTTTTCTTTATCAAGTTAATTTGACTCTGGCATTTTGTTTTAGTAACAAAACAGAATGCAATCTGGCTAGAGTCTGCCAAGTAAGGCTTGCTCATGGAAAAGTTGCAGAATTAGCAAACTTAGTTACATGTTTCTGTGTAAGTTTTGCTTCTTTGAGCCTTTTTTTTTCTCCTCATGATGGAGATGGAACCCAGGTCCTTGCGCATGCTAGACAAGTGCTCTACCACTGAGCTTCATCCCCATCCCTGATTGAGCTATTCGGACAAAGTCTGAAATGGGTTGTCACTGAGCATGTGATTAATAAAGAGCTGATCAAAGATCAAAGCCTCTAAGACCAACCAAGGCAAGCTGCGAAGCAAAGGGTAAAATAAGGTGCTGTCCGCTCTCAGGAATATGACTTCTTAACATCCTTGCTCTTGCTGGCTAGCTGCACACCTTTAAGAATGAAGCTTCCTGGCTGGGTGCAGTGGCCCACGCCTATAATCCCAGTCCTTGGGAGGCTGAAACAGGAGGATCACATGTTTGAGGCCAGCCTCAGCAACTTAGTGAGACCCTGTTCAAAATAAAAAATAAAAAGAGCTTGGGGTTTATCTTGGAGGTAGAATGTCTCTGGGTTCAATCCCCAGTATCAAAACAACAACAACAACAATAATAATAATAATAATAATAATAATAATAAGCTTCTTCATGGCTTCCTTGCTTAGCTCCTACAGCAACAGAATTGCCTGGGGCACTCCTGGATGAGAAGAGACAGGGTGTCCCTGCCCAGTGAGGGGAGAGCCCGGTGAGGGGTGAGGGGTGAGGGGTGGCGGGTGTGAAGGTTTGGAAAGAAAACAGGAAACTGGAATGAGGGATGGGGACAGCGGCTCAGGCACTGTGCCAGAGGGCTCGGGTAAGACTCAGGAAAGCGCCTTCTCCCACTGGAGCCAAATCCTGAGAAGGTTCCAGCTCTGGAGAGTGGTGGGAGGTCTGTGTGTTGGGACACGGAGAGAGGAAGTCTCAGGTGCCCTGCCTCCTGTGACCAGCTTTGTCCACCACACACCATCCCCAAGTCACTTCTCTGCATCTTGAGGGGCAAACCACAGGGCCTGATGGGAGCCGTTCATTCAGTCATTCACTGTTTGATATTTATTAAATGCCTGGCACATATTAACTGTTCTACAAAAACTTCTCCAATGAAGTCAGGAGAAGAGATGGACACACACCTTAATGTCATCGATACTTTAAGATAAGTATGAACAAAAGCGCCAGGGAAGCACAGAGGAGTTAGAGGCCCCAGGGACCTAGGTATACTGAGGACTCCTTTGTGAGGAGGAACTTTGAGCTGGTTGTGAAGAACAATAGCATCGAGATACCTGGATTTTTGTCCTGAATCTATGACCGGGAACAGGAGTCCATTGAAGCAAGACAAGCCTCTTGGGTATGGAATCTAAGGCAGCTCACTCTCAGGGTTGCGCAAGGCAGGCTGGGAAGCTCCTGAAATCATGAACCAGGTGCCTCTCCTGACCCTGTACCTGCAGCCCAGCCCCGGCTCTCTGTCCCAACGATTTGATCTCAGCAACACTTTACAAACTCCTGGGCTCTGATTCTTCACACGCAGGGCACTGGGCCAGGTCGGCCATGTGAGGACACTCCTGCCTCAAAGACCTGGGAGTGAGGGATCCCCTGTGCACCTCCTTTTCCTCCAGCAGACACCACTAGACAGCCCATATATGTGACTAAAGAGCTGAGGAACTCTCCAACCCTCCCTGAAGCCATGAAACAGGCCCCGGGACAGGAATGAACATTCTGGTTTCTTTTCCCTTCTCCACCTGCCCTATTTCCCTGTGCCTTTGGTGTCTCTTGCTCCCACTTAGCATGGGAAGCTGAAGCTATTGCACTGCCATTTTATAGTGAAGGAATTAGATTTCTAATAAGGTTTAAATAGGAAATGAGCTTCTTAAGTACCAGGCTGAGCAGTTTCGCATTATTATCGAGGGAAAAAGAGACCGAAAAATCATTAAACTCTGGGCTTAGGTAAAGAAAGATGAACCACCAGAGAAGGCCCACCCAGTGAGTCAGTCTGCAAAATTGCCAGCTTGTCTGGGAGATTCTGGCCCTCCTGTGAAGGAGAAGAGGAAGTAACTATGTGGAACCATCTTTAGCAGTAAAACATTGTTCAAAGGCAGCTGCCCACAGGCTCTGTAGTTATGATCCCTGTATCTGACTGACCACTAGCCCCTGCACTTGATTTTCCCATAAGTAGCATGTTTTAGTCAGTTTTTTTTTTAATCACTGTAGCCAAAGTACCTGACAAGCACAATTTAGAGGAAGAAGGGTTTATTTGGGGCTCATGGTTTCAGAGGTCAGTCCATGGTTGGCCAGCTCCAAGGCAGAAGCGGCTCGGTGGCAGGGCTTTAGAACATGGCAAAGGAAAAAACTGTTCTTACCTCATGGCAGTCAGGAAGAAAAGAGAAAGGGGCCGGGCATGGAGGCGCACGCTTGTGATCCCAGTACTTGGGAGTCTGAGACAGGGGGATTGCAGGTTCACAGCCAGCCTCAGCAACTTGTGAGGCCCTCTGCAACTTAGTGAGACCCTGTTTCAAAATAAAGAATAAAAAATTGGGCTGGGGTGGAGCTCAGAGGTAGAACGTCCCTGGGTTCAATTCCCAGCATCACACACAAAACAAAAAAGGAGAAAGAGGAGAGGACTAGGGACAGATATGCATGGTCTCCAAGGTCATGCCCCCAGTGACCCACCTCCTCCAGCCTTGCTCTAGCTCCTAACCTGGTTGCATAGCCTAACACATGAGTTTCTCTGGAGGACATTTTATATCCAAACTATACAAACTATAACATAGCACAAACTCAACTTTCCCTACACAAAATGTATCATCCCTTCCAAACCATTCCCTAGTCACTCCACATACCTCAGACCATCCAGGATCCTAGAGGAAACCTGGATGTTAGTAGATGTTCTAGACAATTCCTTTTACTCATTCAGTTCAAGCTTAGTTGCCAAGCCCTGAGTTCTACCTGCCTGAGGTTTTGTGAAGCCATCTTTACCTCTCCAGTTCTCTCCACCAGAGCCCAAGTGTAGACCCTCAACGCTTCTTACCTATAAACTCCTCTCCCTCTTTAAGTTGCCCCAGGCAACCCTCTATATTGACACTTTTGGTTTTTATGACTTTTATTGTGAGAAAATATCATCTATATGTTAGGAAGTCAACTAGAGTCACCACCACCCACGTTAAGAAATTGAACATTGTTTTTTTGTCTCATTCCGTTTTCTGCTGATATAACAGAATGCCACAGGCGCAGAAATTTATTAACAATAACAGCAATAAGCAGAAGTTTATTTGGCTTGTAGTTCTGGAGGCTGAGATAGCCAAGTGCCTGGTGCCAGGGTCTGATGAGGGCCTTGGTGGTACTGCCTCCAAACATGGTGGGAGGGCAAGTGAGCATACGCAAGACAGAATCCTGCAAGCTCATCCTTTTATCAGGAGCCCACTCCCACAAAATGGCCTTAATCCATTCCTGAAGGTGGTGCCCTCATGACCTACCGGTCTCTTTAAGCCCCACCTCTCAACACTGTGACAATGGCAATTACATTGCAATATGCACTTTGGAAGGGACATTCAATCAATAGTACTTTTTTCCTAAGAACAGCCATGCAGAGAGGGCAGGGGACAGAGAGGGCAGAAAGGGCAGGGGACACACCACAAGCAGGAAGCCCAGGAAAGGTGCGTGCAGGGAATGAATGAGTTCCCAGAGAGCCCAGACTGCCTTACAAAGGTACCGTTTGTTTGCTGGTTGAAAATCTATCCCCACTGGGAGAAGACTCATGGAGAGGTGATTGGCAGAGGGCTGGACATCCATCCTGCAGTCAGTGGGACTCTCCAGCGGCCCAGTACCTGGAGAAGCAGGAGGCCTCATCCCAGCTGAAAGCTGAGAATGGATGTCGCCTCTCCCACCAGAGAGGCAGAGCCAGATGAAGACACTGGTCCCTCCACTCTGACTGCGTGCCTCTGCCTTAGCCCAGTGAAACACCAGGCACTCTATACAGCTAGCTCTGACCTTCACAATAACACGCCCAGACAGAATCATTCCCATTTTACAGATGAGAAGAAACGAGGCCCCAGGGAAACCAAGTGACTTGTCCAAGGAGAACTGGCTTGTAAACAGCAGAGCCAGGATTCAAGCCAGGTGGTGCTCTTTCCTGTTCCACAGTGGCCTCCTGGAAGACTAAGTAAATGTAAGAAAAGCACCGAAGAAAGCACTCACGGTGCTCTTTATTTATTTATTTATTTATTTATTTTTTGCAGTACCGGGGATTGAACCCAGGGGCGTTCTACCTCCGCGCTACGCCCCCGGCCCTATTTTTTATACTTTATTTTGAAACCGGGTCTCACGAAGTTGTGGAGGGCCTCACTAGGTAGAGAGAGAGAGAGAGAGAGAGAGAGACAGACAGACAGAGAGAGAGACAGAGAGAGAGACAGAGAGAGAGAGAGAGAGAGAGAGCTGAGGCTGGCCGCGAACCCAGATCCTCCGGTCTCTGCCTCCCAAAGTACTGGGATTACAATCGTGCGCCACCACGCCTGGCTCACGGTGCTCTTTAAAACATCACTTTCTTGATAATCAGTGTCATAATAGAACTGTGTCTTCAAGATGGACTCTCTTCCATTTGCCAGGACACCAACAACGATGGTGCCCTCTTGCTTACCGCCAGAGAATGTGGCACACTGTGATGTGGTATGTAATGTGCTGTATGTGTGGTACGTGTTTGTGTGTGTGCGGTATGGCGTGTGGGTGTTTTGGTGTGGTGTGTGTTATGCATATGTGGGTGTGTGTACAGAGTATAGTGTGTTTTGCAAAGAATGATCCTCAAAATTGGGACCCGAAGCCAGACTCAGTGGCACACGCATGTAATCCCGGCTACTCGGAGGCTGAGGCTGTAGGATCTCAGGTTCAAGGCCAGTCTGGGAAACATAGCAAGACCCTATCTCAGAATAATACTGAAAAAAAGAAGAGGCTGAGGGTGTAGCTCAGTGGTAGAGAGCTTGCCTAGCACATGCAAGGCTCTGGGTTCCGTTCCCAGTACCGAAAAAAACAAAATGCGACTAGAGTGAGTAATGAACAACCCTTACTGGACCAGAGAGGTCTCCCAACCCAAGGATCACTCCCAAATCCAGGACCAATCAGATGATCTTAAAGACTTTACAGGGAGGGAGAGTACTCAAGGCAGGGGAGAAATCAGAAGCCCCTAAGTCAACCTGCAGCTCCTCTAAGACACTGAGGCCTGCAACTGCACGGTGTCAATTCTGAACATCAGTTCTGCACAGTGTCAGAATTCGGGGACCCAAACTGAGATTCAGAATCCCCAGGAGGCTGAGCCTATGGCTCCTAGCACAGTGGGAAATGGCGCTCGTTAGGAGGGGAGCCAGGGCAGGGGCTCCCAGTCTGTTAGCTCGGTCTGTTCATGAGGCAGCCCAGAGCTCCAGGAACATGAGAAAAAGAAACTGGGTCATGCACAGGGGCTTTGTGTTAGGTTCCTGGGAAAAGAGGCTGGCCTCCATGTGGCAGGGCGATCTGTCAGCACTTTCTCGAGGCTAATTATAAGTTGGAAACCGGAACACCACCAATTTTGGAATGTCCTCAGAGGACAGGGAAGAGCTGACAAAAGCTAGCTTTCCCTTTAACTTTGGGCAAATCACCCGTCATGCCATGGCCCAGATTCCTTGGCTATAAATTAAGAATATCATTTTAAATGTTTAAAACTAGGCCACAAGCCGGGCGTGGTGGCGCATGCTTGTAATCCCAGTACTTGGGAGGCTGAGACCAGAGGATCCGGGTTCGCGGCCAGCCTCAGCTACTTAGTGAGGCCTCTGCAACTTAGTGAGACCCGGTTTCAAAATAAAGAATAAAAATAGGGCTGGGGGTGTAGCTCGGAGGTAGAATGCCCCTGGGTTCAATCCCCAGTACCACACACACAAAAAAATGATGCATTACTAAACCCCAAGCAGCTTATGCTCTTATTTTTATTTTATTTATTATTTTATCTACTCATTTATTTATTTAGTGTGGTAGTAGGGGTTGGACCCAGGGGCATTCTACCTCTGAGCTATACCCTCAACCCTTTTTATTTTGAAACAGATTCTCACAAAGTTGCCGAGGCCAGCCTCAAACCTGCGATCCTCCTGTCTCAGCCTCCCAAACACCGGGATTATGTGCGCGCACCACCACACCCGTCTCAGTGTATGATTTGGAACAAGCACATCGGGACAGGCAGCCTGATGAACCGCGTTGCACTCTGACTAGCCAGTATTGGGGCACAGGGCCAGGCAGAAGCATCAGTTTCCCTGGTGACCTCTTGAATCACAACATCTGCTTTGCTTGTCTGCTGCTAGCTCCAGAGCAATCCAGCATTGTATCAGCTCTGCGCCGATCTCTTCCACGCCACTCAAGAGGCAGCGGGTACCGTGTGTGACAGGGCACCATTTGGTTTTTATGTCAGATGAAACGGACATGCATTCGAATGCTTGAACAATGGTGCCCCTGCCTGCATCATGCACCTGCTGGCTTCTCTGCCAGGCAAGGCGTCCTCGGAGCAGCTGCCGCTTCCCTCATTAGCGCTGGTGACTTCATGAAATGGCATCTCCCGATCCCATTCCCACTTAGACACCCCTTGCTCATCCTGCCAGTGACAGGGGTGGAGAGACAGTTGTCGCCCTCAACTCCACCTTCGGCTTAGTCACCCCAAGTGATCTGTCTATGCGTAACCACCCTCACCTCAAAATGAAATAAGATAGGAAATCTGAAATGTATTGTCTCCGTGTCAGCTCACTACCTTACCTCTCAGGTTCCTTTTATCTTCAGTCTAATGAATTGTTCTTAAGCCTTTCCCTCCCACTCAAAAACGTCCATGCTCCTGTTCTGCTTGTAGTTGCCAGTAGAAACCATACTTATTTTCCAGAACGCTATTCTCCGATTGTTTGCCCTAAAGCCTGAGCGTTTAAATCAGAAGTAGTTCTGTGTTGCTGAACAGAAGGTTTCTGCTTTTCATGGAAATCAGAGGCTACATTCTTTGCTAAATCATAAGGGGATTCTGTTGAGATTTTATTCTTTTTTAACTATTTGGGTTGTTTCATTACTTGTTCTGAAGAGGTGTGTGTGTGTGTGTGTGTGTGTGTGTGTGTGTGTGTGTGTTACTGGGGATTGAGCCTAGGGGCATTCTACCTCTGAGCTACACCCTATTTTTATTTTGATTTGATTTTTATTTTTATTTAATTTTTATTTTACAGGGTCTCACTAAATTATAGAGGGCCTCACTAACTTGCTGAGGCTGGCCGCAAACGCGCAATCCTTCTGTCTCAGCCTCCCAAGTACTGGGATTACAGGCGTGCACCACCACACCAGGCTTCTGAAGAGTTTTAATATCATTTAAAATAAGAGTAACCAGAAAGAGCTGAGTTCCACTACTGGATAATGTCTGAGTAAACCAGAGGATACCCGGGCCAAACGCCAGCACCACTACATAGATATCAAAAAGTGTGAATGTGGGGCTGAGGGGCATGGCTCAGCAGTAGAACACCTGCCTAACGTGCCCAATTATGATTGCCTTTCCTTGGGACTCGCTCACAAGATCCCATTAAAAGAGAACTTTGAACATTTGAAGTTCTTCAGATATATTTTTTCTTGAAAATGATGCCCCAGGCTGCTTATTTCCCACTTGTAGTGACTGCTTCTGGCTCCAATGTCTTCATCTAAAACTTAGTATCTTCATTTTATTTATTTATTTTTTGTGGTACTAGGGTTTGAAGCTGGAACATTCTACCTCTGAGCTACACCCCAGCCCTATTTTTATTTTTATTTTGAAACAGTTTTGCTAGGTTGATGAGAGTCTCATTACTTGCTGAGGCTGGCCTTGAACCTGTAATCCTCCTGTCTCAGCCTCCCAATTACTGGTATTACAGGTATGCACCACCACACCCAGTAACTGAAATTTGGTATCTTTAAGTGGTCATCCATCCTTGGCCCTATGGAGCATGTGAAAAAGGCTTAATGCTGAGGACACAGGGTCGATTTCTATTGTCAAACATATGGAATTATCCATGCTGGACATGGTCTCTTGATGACAGGATTTCAGGGACAGAATGTCTAGTGTAGAAGTAGATTATAACTCCATTACAAATATCCCAAAATATATTATGGAACTAATTTAAAAATAGTCCATGTAACACTCTGAATTTACCTTGTGCCCTTCTTTAATTGTTTTGGGATGACTGGTGTATCATTTCATTTTCAAACCATCTTAGGGTGCAATTATTATTATTTTGTGGTGCTGGGGATAGAACCCAAGGGTAGTCTACCTCTGAGCTACACCCCCAGGCCTATTATTATTTTTTATTTTGAAACAGGGTCTTATTCTATTTACATGGTAAACATGGTCTTACCACCTGCTAGTCTCAAACCTGAAATCCTCCTATCTTAGCCTCCCAAATACTGGGATTACAGGTGAGCACCATCATACCCGGATGCAATTATTTTGTTTTAGTTTTGTTACTTTTAATTCCATCGGCGATAACATCACAACAGATTTTGTGGAACTGTATCACTTGCTAAACCTCTAAAATGAGTGATCCTACATAATTTAAAGACCAAGAAACTTCCTGATTATTTGGAACAGTATCTGCCTTTTATGTCATTTAGGAGCACATATATTTTATGAGTTTATAATTCCAAAAATAGAGAAATAGTGGTATTAAATGCCTGTACTTTGGAGGAAAAATTAACTAAACCATCTATGTAAGTTGTGAATTACTTCCTCTGTAACAGTGTAAAAATTGCAAGATTTTCATCAGACACTGAAATTAAGGAAAAACTATGGTCCTTTTGGCATCTGACTTCTTAGGATGATGTTTTCAGAGCCCATCTGTATTAGCTTTTTCATTGCTGTAACCAAAATACCTGACAAGAGCAACTTAGAACAGGAAAAATTTATAGGAGTTGCAGATCCTATCAAACTCATGCAAGTAAGTTCTTCTGGACCAAAGAATGCCAGCTAATAAAAGTAGAAGAAATGATAGAATCAGGAAATCACCATTTTGCAACCCAACCCCATGTAAAATAATTCAGTCAAGAACCATCAACGAAAGCTACAACCATTAGGCACAAGGTTGTGGGGAGATAGAATCTTTGCTTATTGCCATCTGATGTAGTTTTGATCTGGAATGTCCCCCAAAGGCTCATGTGTTGAAATTTTGGTTCCCAATGCACAAGGACCAGAGTTGGGACTCTGGGGAAGTGACTGGGTCATGAGGGGTCTGACTTCATCAGTGGGTTCATCCATTGATGGCTGAATGGACTATTGGGAGGTGGTGGAAACTAGTTGGAGTGGGTCTTTGAGGGCATGTTCTTGGAAGCCATGTCATGTCCCCAGCCTGTCCTTCTCTCTCTGTTTCCTGGCTGCCATGAGCTGAGCAGCTCTCCTCCAGCACAGCCTTCCGCCATGATGTTCTGCCTCACCTCAGGCCCAGAGCCATGGAGCGGGCCCACCGTGGACTGACCTCTGAAACCGTGTGCCAAAATAAATCTTTATTCCTTTAAGTCGATTTTCTCAGGCATTTTGTCATAATAGAAAAAGTTAACTAACAGACCAACGTACAGTAGTCCCCCTTACCCAGGGGGTATTTGTTTCAAGATGTCTCTTGGATACCTGAAACCAAGGATGTCTGGAACTGCAGATAATACTGGACCCTGTGTAGACACTGCTGTTTTTGTATACATACATAGCTATGATAAAGTTTAATTTGTAAACTAGGCACCATAATTAATTAATGACAATAATAAAATACAATAGTTATAGCAATACTGTAATAAACATCATCCAAAGCTTATGAATTGGTTATTTCTGGAGTTTTCCACGGTTGCCTTGAATAAGTGAATAAGGGAGGACTACTTATCACCCCATAGATGATTTGCTCAATTTAAGAGAACAGTGTGTGTTCTCAGGGCCAAACTTGATGATCAACAGCCCATCCAAAGGAGCAAACAAACGAGCACCCTGGTGTGGTGAGCGCCCCATGTGACAGAACAGCAAGTGTGTGGCATCACCTACAAAGTCTTCTTTTCCATACATTTAACCTGCATTCAGACCTGATTTCCAGTGCACAAGAAATAGGGCAGATGGGATATCAAGCTAATAACACTACAAGGAAACAATTAGACACGTGAGACATTCTAGAAGACAAACTGGCTGGTCGAAGCAGAAAATCAATATGATAATGTGAAAGCAGGTCGATGGTTGCCTGGGACCACGAGCAGAGGAAAAGGACTGCAGAGGCACCCGGAGCTTTCAGGGCCACAGAAATCTCAATCTTGATGGGGGTGATGGTTACCTTGGTGTATGCATTTGTCAAAAAATATGAACAGTACACTTAAAATGACTGTGTTTTATTATATTTAGATTAGGCAAAAAATATGAGGAAAATGTTACATATTTTAAAAGACCAAAGAAGCCGGGTGTGGTGGCGCACGCCTAACCCTAGTACTTGGCAGGCTGAGACAGGGGGATCGCAGGTTCGAGGACAGCCTCAGCAAGTGGTGAGACTCTCATCAACCTATCAAGACTCTGTTCAAAATAAAAATAGGGCTGGGGGTATAACTCAGAGGTAGAATGCCCCTGCGTTCAATCCCCAGTACCACAAAAAAATTAAATTAAATTAGAAAATAAAAGGCCAAAGAAGCCAGGCATGGTGGTGCACACCTGTAATTTCAGTATTTAGGAGGCTGAGACAGGAGGATCACCCAATCTCAGCTTAGAAAGACTCTCAGCAACCTAGTGATATCCTGTTTCAAAATGACACGTTTTTTAAAAAGGACTGGGATTATCGCTCAGAGGTAGAATGCCTCAGGGTTCAATCCCCAGTAACATACACACACACACACACACACACACACACACACAAAAAGACTAAAAAGCCATAATAACCAAACATAATGGAAGAGACTTTATTAGATTTAGACTTGAAGAAAATGAACAACTAAGAGAGACATTTGGGGGACAGTAGGGGGGATTTAAACATGGACTGAATACTAGGTCACTTTGAGGAATGTAAAAAACAACTTTCTTACAGTTATGTAGGACAATGTTTTTATTGTTAGGAGATGCTTGTTGACACATTTAGAAGAGAAGTCTACTTACAGACATATGAATCTGCAGAAAGGTAAAACAAATATAGAAAAAGAGAACAATGAGCCAGCAATGGTGACACACACCTGTAATCCTAGTCCTTGGGAGGCTGAGACGGGAGGACCACAGGATTGAAGACCACAGGTTTGAAGCAGCCTCAGAAACTTAGTAAGACCCCATTTCAAAATTTAAAAAAATAGGACTGGGGGTGTAGTTTGGAGGTAGAATGCCTCTGAGTTCAATCCCCAGTACAATAATAATAATAATAATAAATGCTTAATGGCGCGCACACACACACACACAAAAAGCGGGACGTGGTGAAGCAGGCTCATATTCCCAGTACTAGGGAGGCTGAAACAGGAGGATTGCAGGTTAGAGAAGAGCGTCAGCAACTCAGCGAGGTCCTTGGAAACTTAGGGAGACTGTTTCAAATTAAAAAAAAATAGGGCTGTGAGTGTAGTTCAGAGGTAGAATGGCCCTGGATTCAATCCCGAGAGGAAGAGAGAGAACAGGAAAGCAGGCTAAGAAGCTTTTAGTACATTCTTAACAAAGTTGAATGGAAACTTGTAATATTTACTTGAAGGTTGAGTTCTTTTTAAACTCTAAAGAAACTGGTGTTGTTACTAGGATTCTAAATGTGGAAGGAAGGTCAAAGTTCTGTTCAACATGGGGAATCTGTAGTTTCTTCTGCTCAGGCAGGTGATCCCCATTCAGATCCTCTTCCTCCCGGAAAATCCAGCTCAGATTGCTTCTCCTACACAAAGTCTTTGCAAACTAATCCAACCCATGACAACTGATCCATTTCCCAGGCTCCATCTGTTCTCCTCATCTCTTTCACCCTGTCTGGTCCTTAATCACAAGGATGGTTTGAAGGTGCCCCCACCCATAAAATCCATGTGTTAAAATTTAGTTCCTATCATTTGGTCAAATTACAGAAAGAAAGTAGGTTTGTTTGGTTTGGTTTTGTTTTCATACTGGGGATTGAACCCAGGGACTTTGTACCTCTGAGCTCCACTCCTAGCTCTTTTGAGTTTTTATTTTAAAACAGTGTCTTGCTAAGTTGCTGAGGCTGGCCTTGAACTTGCAATCCTCCTGTCTCAGCCTCTCAAGTACTGGGATTACAGGTGCGTGCCACCACCTCCTGGCTGGATTTTGTGTGTGTGTGTGTGTGTGTGTGTGTGTGTGTGTTTGTTAATTTCCAAATAACGTTTGATAGATCAGAAATGTGTTCTTACAGGATGGCACTCGGGGAGGAGAGAGAACCATCAAGCCATTTCACCGTGGCATTTCCTACTTATTTAGCAAACCCACATGTAGGATGTAAATAGGAAGCACTGCCTGTTTATCAGGCACAGAGGGTATCATACGGGGAAAGTCCATCCCACTCTAAACTGGCACATCATGGTTTCCCGGAAGTTCTGATCACCATGAATGTATTGGGAGGTGTAGGCTGGTTGCCATGGTGACCCGAGAGCCAACATCCTCAGCTTGCAGCCAAAGCCAGGGGGCACCTGGTCCCCTGTCCCCGTGTCAGGGCAGGGCCAGCTCACCTTGGCTGCCTTGTGTGAGCTGTATTGCTCCAAATTCAAGGACACCCGCTGTGTGTGAGGGTCAATTGCTCAGTAGCCAAACATACCAGCCAACATAAAAAGTTACTTCTTAAGGCCCATAGGAAGAAAAACATGCTGCAGAGCATTACTCGATAGGCTTGGGAACATTTTAAAAAAGAAAAAAAAGGCCAGGTGTGGTGGCATATACCTGTATTCCCAGTAGTTGGGAGGCTGAGACAGCAGGATCACAGGATCTATATCAGCCTCGGCAATTTAGTAAGAACCCTCAGTAATTTAGCAAGACTGTTTCAAAATAAAAAATAAAAGGGGCTGGGGGTGTAGCTCAGAGATAGAATACTCCTGGGTTTGATCCCATTGCCAAAAAAAGAAAGGAAAGAAAGAAAACAAGAAAACAGATCATAGAAAACTTATGGTACATTCACAGCACTTTTTCTCTCTTCCTGCCCTAGAATGTTAACTTTACACATTCTTACAAGTATTTCCTTAGAATAGTTATCTTCAGGCACCATGGAATGCATTTCAAAACACTCAGGAGTTCTGTCTCAGCCCTCGGCTTTGTTTCTTCCCCCCGGGTCACCTGTAACACAAGCCTGGCACGCCCACGGACCACTGGCCACAGACTCTGCGAGGTCGCTCTCTCCACCCTCCACTCTTCGCCAGTCTGGCACAGGCACGCCCACGCTTCTCTTTGTACCTCTGTCTAGCAAACTTTCTCCGTGTGTGTGTGTGTGTGTGTGTGTGTGTGTGTGTGTGTGTGTTACTGAGGACTGAACCCTGAACCCAGGGGCATTCTACCTTCGAGCTACACCTCCAGCCCAATTTTATTTTATTTTTGAAGCAGGGTCTCGCTAGGTTGATGAGAGTCTCACTACTTGCTTAGGCTGTCCTCAAACCTGCGATCCTCCTATCTCAGCCTTCCAAGTACTGGGATTACAGGCATGTGCCACCACACTCAACTTCTCCCACTCTTACCAAGCCAAGCACAGTAGTATCCACCACTAATACCCACCAGCTCCCCGCCTCCGGTCACCCCCACTCACCTGGGAGCGCACACATCCTTCCCTCTGCCTTCAAAGAGCGTCTTCTCTTAGCTTTCATTCTCCTGGATTTCCTCCTGCTTCACTGACCTCCCCTGAGGCTGAGCGTATTGCCCAGAAATGACCACAGCACTGTAGATGGTCTCATATGCTCTTCTGGAAGTTTCCTCCTTCCTGTCAAGGATGGAAGTCTTTCCCTCCCCTGGAACCTGGCTGGGCTTGTGTCTGCTCCCACCAGTGGAGTATGGCGCCTGTAGTGCCCTGGACTCTGGAGGTTAGGTCATAAAAAGGTGCCGGCTTCTCATGGCTGGTGCGTTTTTCCCTTTCCTTCTCCTTTCCTCTCTCTCCTCTCCCCTGCCGTTTTCTTCTTCTCTTTCTCCTCCTCCTCCTTCTCTCTCCTCTTTCCTGTCCTCTTTCTTCCCTCCTCCTCCACCTCCTCCTCTCCTCCTCTTTTTCTTCTCTTCCTCCTCCCTCCTTCCTCTTCCTTCTTTCTTCTTATTCTCATTCTCCTCCTCCCTCCCTCTTTCCTCCTCCCTCCTTCCTTCTTCCTCCTTTCCCTCCCTTGGAATCCATCCACCATGCTGAAAGAAAGCCCAGGCCACATACAGAGGCCACCGGGGAGAGGCTCCAGCTGACGCCCTTAGCTAAAGAACCTTCAATTCTGTTGAAGGTTCAGGCGACTTAGCTATAAGAGCAGAATTGTCAATTAGACAGTTGGATGTTTCTGTGTGGACGTCAGTTCGTCAGTTCCAGGACCCATTCCAGACACGTGAGTCAAGGAACCTTCAGACGATTCCGGCCCCAGCCTCCTGATCTTCCAACTGAGGCCCCAGACGTCAGGGAGCAGAGGCAAGCCAGACCTACAATGCCCTGTCTGAATTCCTGGCCCACTGAATCCATGAGCACAGCCAAGGGTTACTTCATGGCCCTGCACTCCGGGGAGGTCGGCCGCACAGCCGCATGTTTCCCTCGCTTCTCATCCCTCTACCTGTCATTGGAACATAGGAGTACCTTAGTGGGGCTCCCAGACAAATTACAGGATCCTCAATTAAATGTGAGTTTCAGATACACAACAAGTGATTTTTAAGCATATGCATGGAATATGCTCTTTTTAAGGAGTACCTATTATAAATAAATAAAAAGATACGAAAAGGAGATGTACTGCTTGTCTGAGGTTGAAGTTCAACTGTGCACCCTCTGTTTTTATTTGCTAACTCTGCCAACCCCAATCTCAAGCCTCCACCCTCGACCCCTTCTCCATTCACATCCCCTCCTCAAATGAGTCTACCCAGCTCCGTCTAGATCCTGACGACCATCAAATTGATGTCTGCAATTCAGAACCCCAAACTGACATCCACACAGAAACATCCAACTGTCTACTTGACGATTCTGCTTTTATGGCTAAGTCACCTGAACCTTCAACAGAGTTGTTGATTTGTAACCCCCAACCCACGCCCAGCACGCAGCTCTTCCAACTTCCCCATCCTAATGAAGGACACCAAGACCTCTGCACTTGCTCAGCCCCTAAGCTGAAGGTCAGCCTCAATTTCTCCCATTTGTGGACTCCATACCCAGTCAATCAACACATCCTGTTGTCTCAATTACCAACCTGTCCATACCTCTGTCTCCACCGCAAACCCCTGAATTAAGCCATACACTTCTCCTGCTTGAGTATCCGCACTGGTCAGCAAGGGGCTTTCCTGCTTCCCTGTAACTCCCCAATAAAGCATTTTGCACACAGCAGCTGAGTGACCCATTGGGGGGGTGGAGGTGTGGTGCTGGGAATTGAAACCAGGGTTCCTCCGGCAGGCTAAGCCAACAAGATCTTTTTTTTTTTTTTGGTACTGGATAGTCAAACCTAGGAGCATTCTACCTACAAGCTACACCCACAGCCCCCCTTTTTAAATTTTGAAACAGGATCTCGCTAAGTTTCTGAGGGTCTCACTAAGTTGTTGAGGCCAGCCTTGAACTTGTAGTCCCCTGTCTTAGCCTCCCACATACTGGGATTACAGGTGTGCGCCACCACGCCCAGCTGCCAACATGATCTTTTTAAAGACAGATGGTATAACTCACTTGCAAGAAATTCTCCAATTGTTCCTTATTGCTCCAAAAGTAAGATGCAAGCATCCTTGTGTGGCCTTCAAGACCCTTCATGAGCTGTTTCTTATACCACTCCTTCCGCAGTTTACTGATCTTTCTGTCCCTCGCATTTGCCAAGCCTCTTCTACTCTTGGGACCGTGGAATGTTATGCCTGAAAAACTGTACCTGGCTGGCTCACCTGTCATCTATGGCTAAGTCGCACATCATTCCCGCACTTAGGCCTTGCCCTGCTCCCACCAACATGGCTCCAGCCTGGGGCATTTCTACCCTGGCATGAATCCACTGGGCCTGCTTTCCTTAACCAGTGCTTTTTTAAGGGGCACATAATAATTGTACATATTCTGGGGTACCATGTGAAGTTTCAAGACATGTACTCACTGGGTAAAGATCAAATTGGGATTATTATCATATCTTTCTCCTCCAATATTTGTCATTTCCTTGTAGTGAGAACATTCAGAATCCTCTCTTCCAGCTATGTTGAAATAAACAGTATATTCTTGATGATTCTATTCACCCTACTATGCAATAGAACAGCATAATACACTGGAACTCATTCCTCCTGTCTAACCATGACTTAGAACCTGTTGAGCAGCCCTTCCTCCACCTTCTCTCCCCAGCCTCCGGTAACCACTGATGGAGTTGTCTGAGAGCATACTGGGTTAAGTGAGGGCAAGGCACCATACACTCCTTGCATACAAGGGAGTATGTGGACCTGCTGATCGGCATACCAGTCAGAACAGCCTGAGCTCAATTGCTGTTATGTTCCAAGAAGCAGTCTCTGGAAAATTGTATATAAGTAACATATAAATCAAGTTTTCTAAATCACCTAACCTGTTTTTCTAAGACACAGCTGCACCTGACTATTAATGTTCACAAAAGCTATTTTCTTTGTTTGATCTGTACAATAAATATGAGGCTGTGTGAAGCACGGGTACTCTTCTCCCTTCTGGGGTTGAGTCCTCTGCTTGTTCAACTCTTAAACTTCATTCCCATGTCCGTGGTTCCTGCGGCCCTGATCTCCAACAAGCTACCATTCTACTCTCAATTTCTATGACATCCATGTATAAGTGCGATCATAGGGCACTTGTCTCCCATGCCTGGCTTATTTCACTTAACATAATAACCTCCAGATCCATCCATGTTGTTGCAAATGGCAGGATTACACCCTTTTCATGGCAGAATTCATCAGCTCTACAAATTTTTCTTTCTGCTTTTTTTTTTTGTGGTACCGGGGATTGAACCCAGGGGCGTTCTACCTCCACGCTACACCCCCGGCCCTATTTTTTATACTTTATTTTGAAACCGGGTCTCACGAAGTTGCTGAGGGCCTCACTAAGTAGAGAGAGAGAGAGAGACAGGAAGAGAGAGAGAGAGAGAGAGAGAGAGAGCTCTTTCTGCTTTTTTTTTAACCTTTCTGTTTTGTCATGTACATGGTACTGGGATTGAACCCAGGGCCATTCTACCCCTGAGCTACACTCCCAGCCCTATTTAATTTTTTATTTTTAATATGCTTTTATTGGTGTGTTATAGTCTCACATCATAATATAAATCATGTTGAGTGACATACATGCACACAGCACTTGGTGACACCACCACCCCCCCGCTGCCTCCCTATCTCCCCTCTTCCCCATACAGAGTACGGAGATTGACAGTGGTATTTTCACATATGTACACATAGCCAATGGTAGTAATTCCATTAACAAACCTCACTCTTCCCCCTCCCCTTCCCTTAGACCACCTCTCTGGCTCTCCTGAGGTTTCTCCTCAATTATCTGGAGTCCCTCTGGTATCCCAGTTACTTCCTAGTTTGCACATATTAGAGAAAACATCTGACCTTTCACTTTCTGTGACTGGCTAATCTCACTTAACATGATGTTCTTCAGATCCTTCTGTTTTCTTGCAAATGACATAATTTTGTTCTTCTTTATTGCTGAGTAGAATTTCATTTTATGTATATCTCATAATTTTGTAATCCATTCATCTGTTGATGGACACCTTGGTTGGTTCTATAATGTGGCTATTGTGAATTGTGCTGTTATGAACATGGGTATGCATATATTACTGTAGTTCTCTGATTTCAGCCCCTTTGGAAAGATACCCAGGAGTGGTATAGCTGGATCATAATTATCTCCTACCTTCTACTGGTTTGGGGATTAGACTGTTCCTGTTTTTCTAGCTCCTTGAGGTGTGTAGTTAGGTTGTTTATTTGGTGACTTTCTGTTTTTCTTATGTGGGAACTCAGTGCTACTAATTTACCTCTTAATACCACCTTCAAAGTGTCCCATAGATTTTGGGACATTGTGTTTCTATTTTCATTTAATTCCAGGATTTATTTTATTTCACCCCTTGTTTCTTCTCTGATCCAGGCCTCATTCAAGAGTGTGTCATTCAGTCTTCATGTATTTATGTAATTTCTTTTGGTCTTCTGTTGTTGATTTCCACTTTCATTCATTGTGATGTGAGAAGATGCGGGGAATTCTATTACATTTTTTTTAATTTGCTGGTGCTTGCTTTGTGGCCCAAGATGTGGTCTATTTTGGAGAAGGTTCCATGAGCAGCTGAGAAGAATGTGTATTCAGCTGTTGCTGGTTGAAATATTCTATATATGTCTATTAGGTCCATTTGGTTTATAGTGTTCTTTAGGTCTGAAGAGTCTTTACTCATCTTTTGTCTGGAAGATCGATCTAATGGTGTGAGTGGTGTGTTGAAGTCTCCCAATATTATTGTATTTGGGTCTATTTGAGACCTGATGTCCTGAGAGTTTGTTTTACAAAAGTGGGTGCACCTACATTTGGGGCATAGATATTTACTATCATTATATCTCCTTGTTGAATTGTTCCTTTTATTAATAAGAAGTGACCTGCTTTGTCTCTTCTGATGTGTATTAGCTTATAGTCTGTTTTGTCAGATATGAGCATTGCTACCCCTGCTTGTTTTGGGTCTCCATTTGCATGGTATATCTTTTTCCATCCTTTCACCTTTATCATATGGATATCTTTGGCTGTAAGGTGAGTTTCTTGCAAGCAGCATATAGTTGGATTATGTTTTTTAATCCACATTGCCAGTCTATGTCTTTTAATTGGGGTGTTAAGACCTTTGACATTCAGTGTTATTATTGAGATATGGTTTTTGTTTCCTGTCATTTTGAGTTCTATTTTCTATTTGATGTAGTGTTATTTCTTCTTTGCTTAGTTACCCATCTGGTGGATTTTGCCCCATCTCTGGTTCTGGAATTTGCTTCTTTTTTGTTCTTTGTGTTTTATTTCTTTAAGTATTTTCTCTAGTGCTGGCTTGGTAGTCATAAATTCTTTTAGTCTCTGCTTGTCTTGGAATGTTTTTATTTCTCGATCAATTTTGAATGATGCCTTCATTGGATAGAGCAGCCTTGGTTGGAAGTTGTTTTTTTCCAGGGTCTGGAGTACATCATACCAGTCCCTCTTGGCTTTCATGACTTGGGTTGAGAAATCTGGAGTGATTATTATTGTTTTGCCCCTGAATGCTACCCATTCTTTTGTTCTCGCTGCTTTTAAGATTCTTTCCTTGTCCTCTATGTTAGTCATTTTGATTAATACATGGCATGGGGAAGTACTTCTTTGATCTTGTCTTAATGGTGTTCTGAATGTCCCCTGTACATGGATGTCCAAGTTTTTTCTCTGTTTGGGAAATTTTTTGAAATTATTTGAAATTATTTCTCTGAAGCGGTTTCTGATACCATTGGTTTGTGCTTCTAGATCTTATTAAATGCTTTTATCCATAAGTTAAGACGTTTTATAGTTCCATATTTCTTGAATGTTCAGGTTGTGTTGTGTTGTCTTCTCTGTTGTTGACTATGTTTTCAGTTTTGAATGAACTGTCTTCCAAGGGTGATACTCTGTTTTCCATGTGGTCTAGCCCGCCAGAGGTGGTTTCTATTGCGGTCTTTAACTCCTTCATTTTGCTCAAAGCCTCTTTTTGGTTCTTTCCTAGGGCCTCAATTTCCCCCTTCATTTCCTTTACATGTTCTTTGAGGCCTTTCATCATACTGAAGATCAAAATTTGGAATTCTCTTTCTTGCATTTCCTGCAGATCAGTATTGGTGATCTCTCTTGTTGAGTTGTGGGAGTTTATTGTTTCCTTACTGTTCTTTATTCTCATATTTTCAAAGTTGTCAGGTTTGTTGTCTCGGCATCTGCTTCCTCTTTGTGTGTAGGTCCTGTGTCTATTTGTTATCCCTTTATAATAAGGTCTATGCTGGGGGTATATATTTGCCTCTTCCAATCTGTCTTATATAATCAAACTTTTGAGTTTGTCCCCCAGAGTCTCTCTCTTTTTTTTTTTTTTTTTGAGTGTGGTACCAGGGATTGAACCCAGGGGCATTCTACCTTCGAGCTACACCCCCGGCCCTATTTTTTATACTTTATTTTGAAACCGGGTCTCACGAAGTTGCGGAGGGCCTCACTAAGTAGCTGAGGCTGGCCACGAACCCGGATCCTCCGGTTTCTGCCTCCCAAGTACTGGTATTACAAGCGTGAGCCACCACACCCAGCTCCCTAGAGTCTCTTTAACTAGATATAGTTCTTTGTGCAGAAAAACAGGAGTCTCTTATTGGCTGCAGGTCGCCATGCTCTCCAGGCCCAAATTCCATAGGGCCAGAGACTATGATGTCCTGTTCAGAGCCTGCATCCTGTTGGTTGTGATTTAATGCCCCACAGACACCACTGCTGCTCTGTTGATTGTGAACCTGTGAAACTGCAGAGTGCTGACCTCTGGTCTCTGTGGCCAGTGGGCTTAGGCTCAGCAAGGCCAGTTATTGCTATGTTCCGAGCTTGTGGCCTGGCTCACTGAGCTTTGGATGGCCCCGGGACACAGTCCCTGATCTGCTTATTACAATCATGCCAGGCACAAACTCTGCTGGTGGAGAGAGTGTTGCATTCCCAGCCTGTAGCTGTGATCAAGTGAATCCTGCCGGGCCCCTGACCTCCCAGCTCTCATGGCCCAAGCTCTGGCAGGGAGAGATTGTACAGTTATATGCCTGGGGCTTGGGTGGTGGCTCAGTTATTTAGCCCCAGGGACACAACTGCTGCTCTGGGCAGCTGCAATCATGTGAGCCCTTTTTGGCCTCTGGTGTTGGTTCTTGTAGTGCCCAAACACAGCCAGGCGTGAGTTTATTGCTTTCCGAGCCTGCAACTCAGTGGGCTGATTTATTTCCCCCCACAGACACCATGACTGGCTGTCCTGTGGTGATCCCTGGACACCCTGCAAGGGCTTGGTGAACTGCGACTCTAGTGCCCTTCTGCCTGACTGTCCCTAGGGGCTGTCTGCTAATTCATGTTTCTGCTGTGTCCAACAGTAGCCCCCACCCCACCTTCATAGGGGTGATTTGCAAAGTCACAGACCTGGCGAGTATATTCCTTGCCACGCAAGTCCCTGTGGCCGCACAGGGCAGTTTCCTGCTGGGACAGCTTGTTAACTCACAGTCTTGATGAGCACCGCTCCGGATCCCTGCAGACAAAGATGAGTTCAGCTGCAGCTGCAGGATCTAGCTGGGCCATCTGGGTAGTCAGGTCTTTGTCGGGCGTGGAGAGAAGAGTCGACTGCTTTTGATGATGGTCTGTAGTTGTTGGCTTCGCAAGAATCTACTGTTTCTTTGCTGGCTGTCTCTGGAAGCCACAGTGCCGGCAGCCACCAGTTGCCACGGGCTGGCCAAGATGGTGCCGCCACTGACACTCTCCGCTCACCAGGTGAGACGCATGGAGCTCTTTACATTCCTCTGCTCTCTCTTCTGGCTCTGATTTTGCCACGTTTCAACTGTCATTGTTCTGTTGAGTTTTTCACTGCTTTTCATCCCTTCTCAAGAAGCAGTCTTGCTGGTGGTTGAGTTCCGAGTCTCAGAGTGACTGAAACACGCCGTCTCCCTCTATGCCGTCATCTTTAATTTTATTGTTTATTTTGAAACGGGGTCTTCCTAAGTTGCTAAGGGTCTCACTAAGTTGCTGAGGCTGGTCTCAAACCTGTGATCCTCCTGTCTCAGCCTCCCAAGTACTTAAAGGTGTGCACCACCATGACTGGCTCCTTGCTCTGTTTTCCAGATTTTGTTGTTAATCTTTTCATCCAATTTGAGGGTTCTGTTCATTAATAAGCAGTTTCATATGTGGTTTAACTCTGCATATTTATTGTGATTGCTCCTGCAGGTGGGCTTATCTTTAACGTGTAACTTTTAGTTTTCTAGTTCTCATGTATTCTTATGCTTCTTTTTCCTCATTTTCTGCCTACAACTGGGCTGATATATTTTCTTTATTCTGTCTTCTTCTTTCAGTTTAAAAATTATAACTCTATTTCTATTATTTTATAAGTTCCCTTTACATTTTTTACCATGTGCACTTAACTAAAGTCTGAAGTGACTATATTTCTCCTCATACAGTACAAGATGAGGATCTTGGAGCCTCTCATAATGAACACCACTGGTCATGCTGTGTTATTTCATTCCAACTTGTCACTAAATCCCTCTGTTGGTCAGCTTTCTGTTACTTTAACACATACCTGAGATAATCAACTTATAAAGATAAAAGGGTTGCTTTGGCTCACAGTTTTAGAGGTTCTGGCCCATGACTGGGTGGACCCATTGCTTTTGAGCCCATGGTGAGGCAGAACGTCATGGCAGAGATCATATGGCAGAACCAATCCCATGGTAGAACCAATCCCTTCACCTCACAGCCAGGAACAAAGAGAGAGGAAGAGGAGGGAACTGGGTCCCATAAGCCCCTTAAAGGGTACACCCCCAATGACCTAAAACCTCCCACTTAGGCTCCACCTCTTCAAGTCTCCACCACCTCCCAATAGCACCAAGCTGGGGACCAAACCTTTAACACATAGGCCTTTAGAGGACTCTTATCCAAACCACAGCAGCCCCTGAATTAGGGGTGTGTGTGTGTGTGTGTGTGCGTGTGTGTGTGTGTGCGTGTGTGTGTGTACAGGGGATTGAACCCAGGAGGATTATACCTCCAAACTATACCCCCCAGCCCTTTTTATTTTTTATTTTGAAACAGGGTCTTGCTAAGTTGCTGAGGCTGGACTGGAACCTGTGATCCTTCTGTCTCAACCTCCCAAGTACTGGGATTATAGGCATGTGACACCACACCCAGCTTGTGTTTTATAGCTAATGCTAAGGTAGCCTTTCCAATATTTTGACCAGTTTCTTTGCTTGCCTGGCTTATTGATTCCCACTCACTTCTTATGCTCCAATTGTCTTTGGCTGGAAAACATCCCTCACTCGTTTTTCTAGTGAGGCTTGGGAGGGGTGAACTCTTTGGCCTCTGTGTCTAGAAATGATTTTATTGAACCTTAAAGGGCACACCCCTTGGGTATAAGTTGTAGGTAAGGAATTCTGTTTTATAGTTTTGTTTCCTTAGCACTCTGAAGATATTCTTCAGGTATCTGCAGATATCTATGATTACTGGTAAATCTGCTGTCAGACAGAGTATCATTGCTTTTAAGTGCTTGTCTTTGCTAGTGGTTTTGGAGATTTTCTTCTATATTTCGATGTTCTGCTGTCACACTCTGCTGTGTCCGTGTGTGGATTATTTGTAGCTCTTCTGCTTAAGATTTGGTGTGCCCCTTCAATCCAAATGCTCACTTCTCTTTGGTTTACTTGTTATTATTGTGACTGTATCCTACATTCAAAAGTGCATGAACTAGCCAGATGTGGTGATGTACCCCTGTAATCAATCCCAGTTCTTGGGAGTCTGAGACAGGAGGATCAACAGGTTCACGGCCAGCCTTGGCAACTTAGAAAGCCTGTTTCAAAATAGAAAACAAAATAGGGCTAGAGGTGTAGCTCGGAGGCAGAATACAATTGGGTTGAACCTCTAGTACGAAAATAAATAAATAAATGAATGAATAAATAAATATGCATGAACTACATATGCGCAGGTTTAAGGGTAATAGTCCTTAAAACTAAAATAAAAGAATCTTCTTCACAGGTTCCCTCAGATATAAACAAAGCAGGGTCACCCTACACAAGCTCGGATACCACCCAGCACAGGCTCTATCAGATAGAAAAAAAGCTGTGTCTCCCTAGACAGGCGCAAGATAAGACACAGGACTGATGAAAAGAAAAACAAGCCGGGCGTGGTGGTGCATGCTTGTCATCCCAGTACTTGGGAGGCTGAGACAGGAGGATCAGGGTTCGCAGCCAGCCTCAGCTACTTAGTGAGGCCCTCCGCAACTTAGTGAGACTGTTTCAAAATAAAGAATAAAAAAAAATAGGGCTGGGGGTGTCGCTCAGAGGTAGAATGCCCCTGGGTTCCATCCCCAGTACTGCAAAAAGAAAGAAAGAAAAACAATATACTGATTAATGGCTGTTCTGCTTCTGTCATGCTTACGCTAGGAAACACACATCTCACGCTTACCCCTCCCCTCCCAACATTAGGCAATCAAATGTATAAAAGAACTTGCATGTTCTTTTATACAGTAGGTTCAGTGTTTGGGGCTCAGACCTGAAGCTTTGCTTACTGAGTATTCACTAATGAATAAAGTAACCTGCTTTCCTATCTCCAGGGACCTATTTTCCTACAATAATAAAAGAAACACCTATGTATCTACCAACCAGCTTGAGAAATGAATTTTCACCAATATTTTAGACACCCTTATATCTAAGACGCTTAAGGCGCTCTTTCCCAGGCCCAGGTCTCTGCTCCTCCAAAAAGGTGCTCACACAGCTGAACTTTTCACCAATCATTTCCTCATCTTTTCAGTTTGTCTTGTTTCTGTGGTCCTGGGGATAGAACCCAGGGCCCCACTTGTACCAAGCAGGTTATCTACCATTGAGCTACATCCCGCCCCACCTAACTTTTTCTTGAATAGTCTCCCCTAATTATATACATTTCTACATGACACACTGCTTAATGTTGTCCTTTTTTACTTTATATTATTAGAACCACATAATTTCTATGCTTTCTGTGGCTTAATATTTTATTCAACATTATACTCTTGAAATACATCCAAGTAGAGGTACATAACTGTAGTGCATTTATTTTTAACTATTGTATAAATTGTATAAATATACCAGCAAATAAATCATTACAGAGTGAATGGGTAAGTGAATAAATTATCTGTCTGCACACACAGCCCTATTTCGACACTGAATGAGGCTCTGGGCGTCTATTTTTGTTCTCTCAATGCAAACTTTCCCAGCCATCAGCTCTAACACTCCTCCTCCTCCATCATGTCTCAGTCTTCTTCAACTGGCGTCTGACCCAGTTCCTCTCCTGCTATACTGAATCCCAGGGGGTTATTTCATTCCAGAGTGAAGTCGCCCTTCTTTGGGAAATCTTAGGTGATTAATCAATCAGTCAGTCAATTACTTTTAGTAGAAGAGACCTACATGTAACTCGATGCCCATGGTATGCAGTCCGCCCTGGCAGGTAGACACCCATGGGTTTGAGGAGTGCAAATGCGAAACAACATCCATTCTGTTGTTTGCTTTTACTTTGAAAGTTCTTTCTTCTGTTGAGCTGAAATTCGTTTCCTGTAATTTTCACCTATGAGTCATTGTTTTGGATTCAGGAAAGATACACAAGAAATCTAGCTCCCTTTCCACAGCACCTCCTCAAATGCCTAAAAAGTGTCAGCAGGTCCCTCCCTACCATTTCCTATCTCCCAACACCGGCACCCCAAGTTCCACTCGACTCAGTTCAGCATTCTCTGCCCCTTTTGTCATTTCTTTTTTGTTTGTTTGTTTGGGGGGGGTTGTTTTTGTGGTACTGGGAATTGAAACCAGGGGCATTCTACTTCTGAGCTACACCCCCAGCCCTATTTTATTTTTTTATTTTGGAACAGGGTAAAAGCCAGGCATGGTGGTGCACACTTGTAAATCCCAGTATTTGGGAGACTGAGACAGGAGGATCGCAGGTTCGCGGCCAGCCTTAGCTACTTAGTGAGGCCCTCCGCAACATAGTGAGACCCTGTTTCAAAATCAAGAATAAAAAATTGGGCTGGGGGTGTAGCTTGGAGGTAGAATGCCCCAGTACTGCAAAAAAAAAACAGTGTCTCGCTAAGTTGCTGAGTCTCGCTAAGTTGCTGAGGGTGGCCTCAAACCTGTGATTCTCCTGCCTCATCCTCCCAAGTTCTGGGATTACAGTCATGTGTCTGTCGACACACATGGTAACCTTTGGGATGTGGCAGTGCTTTGCTGATGGCTTTAGATGACTATGTAGCAGCAGAGGGCAGAGACGCCAGTGAGGCCATGACAAGGGAAGAGGAGTGGGTGGTGCAATGGTTTGGTAAGCACTGTGACTCTGTTGCTGCTCTTGCTTGCTTGTGTCTGCCTGCCTACCTGCCTGCTGCTACCCTGCTGGCTGCTGCTGCTCTGCTTGCAGGAGGCTAGCTTATATAGCCTGGCAACTCTTCTGATTGGTCTTTAAGTCTGGGCCTTGATTGGTCCTTAGATCTGGGCCCTGATTGGTCCATTTTTAATCTCTTAGATTTGGGCCCTAACTGGTCCATTTTCAATCCCTCCTGATCTGTCTTAAACTAGAAGCCAGGGCCTGTCCAGCCCTTACCCTGGCTCACCACCCTTTATCAAGGTCTTGCTAAATGGCCCCGGCTGGCCTTGAACTTGCAATCCTCCTGCCTCATCCTCCCAAGTGGCTGAGATTACAGGTGTGGGCCACCATACTGGGCTTGGATGGACAATTTGTGAAACTTTTGTCTAAACATGTTACAGCTGCAAACTATAGCTATGAAGATAATGGGAGTCATTCAAGAGAGAGCCTCAACCATGACAGCGATGATAATAATAATGCAAGTGTAACGGGTGCTTATCACATGCAGACACCTTGCTCTGCGCTTTAGGTAGCATCTCATACAATCCTCACAAACGATGTATGAACCAAGGCCCAGAGAGGCTGAGTCCTTTGGTCAAGTCCACAGAGTAAATGGTAGAGCTGAAATTCCAATCCAGATTCATCTCCCAGCATCCAGGTCCCTAATGTCAGCATGAGAGAATCCCCAAGTGACTGGGAACCAGTGGCGGGGGAGGACAGAGAAGCAGAAGCCTCCCTGGTTCGGCCTCACTCTGCTTGGCCATGGCTCCTGTGACAATGTTACTCAAAGTATGTCCCGGAGACCACCAGCATCAAAACCACCAGGTCTGGTTGTTAGAAAATTCAACTAATACTAGGTGTGGTGGCCCACCTATAATCTCAGTACTTGGGAAGCTGAGACAGGAGGATCACAGATTTGAGGCCAACCTCAGCAACTTAGTAAGACCCTCAGCAACTTAGTGAGACCCTGTTTCAAAATATAAAATAAAATAGGGCTGGGGTGTAGCTCAGAAATAGAATGGGTTCAATCCTCAGTACCAAAAAAAAAAAGTTATGTAAGAAATTTAATCTCCCTTCACGAAGAAACAAAGATACCTTCTAATGCCAGTACTTGAAGCAAACCAAGAGGAGGTCATTTCAAAGGATTTGTTTGTACATAATTATAGACTGGGATCTGATGAAGGGCTCAGTTAGGGTTATTGTTCTCCCTTCAATCCTCCTGCCTCAGTCTCCCAAGTAGCTGGGATTACAGGCATGCGCCACCAGGCCAGGCTTGGACAAGAGAAAGAGACAGAGAGGGAGACAGAGAAAGACCATGCTTTTATATCAACAAAAAGGATGCAGATAAGATGTTCTTTCCCCGATCTTCTCATAGGCAGCAATGTAGGGTTCAGCTCTGAACCCCACACAGGGAGAAGTTGGGGTGGGACTAGTTGATATTAATGCATTCTACGAGGAAGAGCCCCCAGCCTTTGCAGTGTGGATGAGAGGTATTAGGAGATGGGGAAGGTAGAGGATCTCTCTCTCTCTCTCTCTCTCTCTCTCTTTCACACACACACACACACACACACAGATACACACACACACACACACACAAACACACACACACACACACTCGATAAACACCTGTTGGCTCCCACGTTTGTGGCTGCTGATGGCCTTGGTATTGGCCAGCTATTTGTGTTACCATTCAACATGATTTCCAACTAACTCTGCAGGCTAAAGCCTTTTTCCTCCTGAAATTCATGGCCTCTACTGCAACTAGACATTACTTAAGCAAGGAAGTGTCCTTACTGCTAAGTACCATCCATTTTTCTCTTCTGCTCTGTTTGTGGTACATACTGTGTATTATTTTTTTCTTACCTGTTTTTGCTATTTTTTTCCAGGCATGACTAGCCCCATTGAAATTTTCCCTCTGTAAAACTAAATAGCCAAGAGAGGAAATTGTACTTCACAAAGAGAATCAAGTCATTCACTGTTCCTGTCTGGAAGAAAGACAACCATATAATAAACTCCCACCTAGTTTTTAAAAAATCAAATTGCTGTTATTTTCCCCCCCAGAGATTAATACTTGAATAACCTTATAATGAGGTTCTTTTGAAGAATCTGTCACCCAATAAGGTGTGGACTTGGAACAAGGACAAAAATATTATTAGTGTGGAGTCACAGTCTTCTAAATTTGGGGCCTGGGGTAGCCTGTTCTGACTGACCTCAGCAAGACAGACTGACTTCCCCCATCTCTTCCTCAGCTGGTAAGTGAAGTCATCTTCTCCTTCTAGAAGCTTCATGCAAAGTTGGAAAATGTTAAACATTAGCATATCCTTAGGTCCCTAAATGTTGAAATTTCTTGAAGAGGACCTTACTTAAGCCTCATAAGAATATACCTCACTGGCCGTCTCTGCAGAAGTGTCATGAATTGAAAACACATTGGTGACTATTCCTATGTTCACAATCGTTTTGCTATTCTCAGTTCCTTTATCATAGATAGCAACAAATATCCAATGGAAAGCCCCAAAACTTTTTAGTTATAACTGAAAGCCACAAAATGCAGGACTTTTTCCTTATTTAAAGCTTTTTAAAATTCAGTTCAATGGAGTCACTATTTTTAAAAGAACTGTTCAAATAAAAAAATAATTTTGGGAGCTGGTCATGCTGACACACGCCTGTAATCCCAGTACTTGGGAGGCTGAGACAGGAGGATCACAGATTTGAAGTCAGTCTCAGCAACTTAGTGAGGCCCTCCGTAATTTAGCAAGACCCTGTTTCCAAATAAAAAATAAAATAGGGCTGGAGGTGTAGCTCAGAGGTAGAATGCCTCTGGGTTCAACCTCCAGTACCACACACACAAAAAAAATCTTTGTATGTGTGTTACTAGATTGAACCCAGGCTTAGTCCCCAGTACCACACACACACACACACAAAAGCCTCAGCAAGAAACTACCTGGCCTCAAATCCCAGCTGTTTACTAAACTGTGACCTTGGGCCAATAACTCAGCCTCGCTGTCCCCAGAGCCTCGGTGTCCTCATCCACAGACCAAGGCGCCTCTCAGGCTTCTCTTGAGTATTAAATGAGTGAGTGGGTCATTCACGTGCTGTTACTGCTGCAGCTGAGTCGTGCAGCTGGTGAGAAGCTCGGGCCAGACCCAACCCAACCCTTCTCTCTGCTGTCCTTCTGCTGGCGGCCCTGTGTTTCACAGACGCTCTCCTGGCATCCCCTGGGGCTCACTCCCCTCCTCAGAGCCTGTCCCCGTCCCTGCGAACTGTGAACAATGTCTGGGAGCTTGAGAACACCTCTCCAGCAGATCAGCAGTCTCTTACACACACGGAGGAAGAGGCAGAACCATTAAGACGCACTCAGCGTGTTCCGAACCTCAAGGCACTCGGCCTGAATCACCGTGCTTGTCAGCCAGGCCTTCCCGGCAGTAGAAGATTCTGTTCCCCGTCTTGGGACCAGATTGCTCACAGAGTGAGAGGAAGCAGGAAGGGTGGGCTGCCCGTTCTTGCCGGTGCTGACCAAGTGCCCACCGTGTTGGGAACACTCAGCCCCACCAGATGGAGGGACATCAAGAACAGCCAATGCTGGCGGGAGGGACGGGAGCTCGGACTTCAGGAAGGAGGCCGAGGTGTTCCGCAGCTTGGTTCTGGATACAGAGTGCTCGCTGGATGGAGAGGGATACAGGGATCCTAGCTCAGCTGCTGTAACCAAATGTCATGACTGTGTGTCTTAAACAATAGACTAGGTGACTTAAACAATAGAAAGGTTTTTTTCTCATAGTTTTGGAGACTGGGAAGCCCAAGACCAAGGTGCCGACAGGTTCTGTGTCTGGTGGGGTGGACTTCCCGGCTTACACATGGTCCCTTCTGGCTGTGTGCTCACATGGCAGAGAGGAAGCCACTTTTGTGTGTGTGTGTGTGTGTGTGTGTGTGTGTGTGTGTGTTATTGAGGATTGAACTCAGGGGAATTCTACCTCTGAACTACACCCCCAGTCCTATTTTATTTTTATTTTGAAGCAGGATCTCACTAGGTTGATGAGAGTCTCACTGCTTGCTGAGGCTGTCCTCGAACCTGCGATCCTCCTGTCTCAGCCTCCAAAGTACTGGGACTACAAGCATGCGCCACTCATCTAATTCTAAGCATGTCCCAAAGACCTGGCCTCCTAACATTATCACATTTGGGGGCAGGTTTAAACACAAGTACTGGGATTACAAGCACATGTCTGTAGGCAGGGGCAGGGACTTAACCCAGGAATGTGGGGTAGGGAGACACAGCACTCTATCCATACAGTCACTGATGACCTTCCTGGCCTCCGGGTGGTGCTGACCACAGTAAAGTCTTCTTGGTGAAAGCACATTAGGGCATAGTTGCTAAGAGAGGAAACTTGGTGCCCAGTGACCTGGGTTTGTATTCTGAGCCCACCTCCTGCCAGGCATGTGACCGTGGGCAAGTTATTTAACTTCCTGTGCCTCAGCATTCACATATGTAAAATGGGAGTGAGAGCAATAGGACTTACCTCATTGGGTGTGAGCTGTTGATCCGTGCACAGCATTTACTTACAGCAGTGCCTGGCGCATGGTGAGCTCTGTTAGTCTTTGCTGTCTGCTCATCCCGTGTCATCAAGTAAGCCAACTCGACTCAGTAACAGCTGATGGCACAGAGTGTGAACTGTGTGCACGAGGCAGCGTGGCGGGGTAGAGAGAATATACAGATGGTGATTAAAAGAAGGCTTGTCCCTGCACCTCCACGTCCTAGTTATGTGACCCTGAGCACAGCACATGATCCTTCTGAGCCTCAGTTTCCTCCTAAAAATGAAAATACTGTCATAGCTGAGCTGTGCCTAATTCTCAGGGTACCTTGGATGGATGAATGAAGGAGTATCCATGAGAAATGTTTGGACATTTTGCCAGGCATGTGGAGGCTGAGACAGGAGGATCACAGGTTTGAGGCCAGTCTCAGCAACTTAGTGAGACCCCGTTTCAAAATAAAAAATAGAAAATAGGGCTGGGGGTATAGTTTGAAGGCAGAATGTCCCTGGTGTTCAATCCCAATTATGGGGGGTGGGGGGGATTTGGACATTGTAGAATGCAGAGGGTGATTACCAGCATGAAGCTCCTTTTGCTTCTAAGGCTAGCCCATGTCAACAGGTCAAGGAACCCCGAGCCTGGCGCCATCAGTCTTATCCCTCGCCTGTTCCTGGTCCTTCAAAAGTGGCAGTGTGCACGTGAGTATGCGCTCTGGAGTGCTGAGACGAGCCAGCAGACAGCGGGTGGCCGAGAACACTTAATCCATAAGAATGTGGGAGCCGAGAGGGTGGAGCTGCAGCACCATGCATCTGTAAGTTTCAGTGAGACAAAGGCATAAGCAAATATAAAATGCCTAAGGAAAACACACAGCCATGATGAAAAGTCTCCAGGCAGAACCCACAGCTCCTCCTCTGTTTCAAAGCGGAACCAGTCCATTGGGGCTGAATGCTTGGATCCATTCCGTCAGGAAGGAATGCAGCTCCCAGTCCTCCCCCGCATCCTGGAAGCAAGGGAGGGTGAAATGCCTGCCTCCTGGGATTACTGAGGAAGGAAGCCATGTGCTCAACTCTCCTAATCGATGGCACATCATCCAGTTAGGACTGCGCAACTAAGTGCCACAGACTGAGGGGCTTGACCCACAGATATTTATTGTCTCATGGTTCTGCAGGCTGCAAGACTGAGGCCAAGGTGTGAGCAGGGTCGGTTTCTTCTGAGGTCTCCCTCCGTGGTAGTAGATGGGTCATCTCCTCCCAGGACCTTCTTCTTCACATCATCTTCCCTCTGTGTGTCTCTGTCCACCTTTCTTTCTTTCTTTCTTTCTTTCTTTCTTTCTTTCTTTCTTTCTTTCTTTCTTTCCTTCCTTTCTTTCTCTCTTTCTTTCTCTCTTTCTTTCTTTCTTTCTTTCCTTTCTTTCTCTCTTTCTTTCTCTCTTTCTTCTTTCTTTCTTTCTTTCTTTCTTTCCTTTCTTTCTCTCTTTCTTTCTCTCTTTCTTTCTTCTTTCTTTCTTTCTTTCTTTCTTCTTTCTCCTTCCTTCCTTCCTTCCTTCCTTCCTTCCTTCCTTCCTTCCTTCCTTCCTTCTTTCCTTCCTTCCTTCCTTCCTTCCTATCTCTTTTCTTTGTACTAGGGATTGAACCCAGAGGCATTCTACCTGAGCTATACCCCTGGCCCTTTTTTAAAAATTTTTGTTTCAAAAAAGAGTCTTACTAGGTTGCTGAGAGTCTCACTAAGTTGCTGAGGCTGGCCTCAAACCTGTGATTCTCCTGTCTCAACCTCCGAAGTAGAGGCGTGTGCCACCACGTCCAGTCACATCCTATTCTTATAAGAACACCAGTCATATTGGGTTAGGACTGACCCTAATGACTTCATCTTAATTTAGATACTTCTTTAAAGACCCCATCTTCAAACACAGTCACAGTCCGAGGCACTGAGGGTGAGGACTTCAGCCTATGAGTTTAGGGACACGATTTAGAGCCTACACAGGGCATCATTTCTGGAGAACAAACCCACATGAAGTGCTAAAGTGCCCAGTAGAACTACTCACGGCTGCAGAAACAGCACAGCGCAGCACAGCCCGGTGATGCCTCCGCAAGCCCTCAGGAGCAGATGTGGCCAGGGGGAGGGGACTGGAAGTGGGGAGGCGGGAGGTGGATACGGAGGGGCAGGGGCATCAACCATGTGTGGCAGGGGACTCCTGGGTCTGAGAAACGTGGTTTTGTCCATTGTCGCAGGTGTGTTATACTTGGGTTCTTGACGCTTTTCAGGAAGAACTTGTACAAAAACATCGACACTTCCTGTTTTCATCTAAAGGAGTGTTTTCAAACATCAGACTTCTGGCTCCTGAGCAAACTCGGCACCAGCAAGGCCGCTCATGTGCGTGAGACTCAAGGGTCACGGCTGAGTGGCCCTGGGAAGCCTAACTCTGTCTCCAGCTTCCTAGCACGGAAAGACTAGTGTTAGGAAGGGATTTTAGGGAAGCCGCAAATAAAAAAAAATCATGAAATCTAAAGTAACTTGGCAAGGCGATTTACTTCTGCAGAAGGGTGTGCAACCAACAAAAAGTCTGGCAAGCAAGCACACCAGGCAGGCAGTCTGCTCAGCTTTTATCTTTAACGTGATCCTGCCCCTTACCCGGTGAGGACTTGGGTTCATAACTCTGTACAGTTGTCTATTTTCTAAGACAGAAAGGAATTCTGAAACAACGTTTGGCAAAGAAAGTACAACTCTGCAGTGATTGGCTTATTTCTATGACAGGCAGAAGTTTTAAAACAAAGTTTAACGTTCTGAAAGATTCCTGGTCAACCACAGGTTATATGAGCTGAGGTGGCTGACACTCGGGAAGATTCAGGGAGTGGAGCATACAGACACATGCACTCAGTTACAAAATGAATGCCTAAGCTAGTTACAAAATGGAAAGGCATACACTTCTATGTAATTTTGCTACTTCCATAGAAAAGATTGTTTTTATTCCTTACACTAGGAAGACTCAAAGTTCAAATTCATTGAGTCCAACCGTTGACAGCCATCAGTTCTCGTACCATAGCTTGTAAAATAATCACCTCCTGTGGACCGGGTGTTCCCCAGGACCCCTGCTGCCCTAAGATTCTGGGACTCTAATAAATTAGTATCAGTGGGAGCAACAGAGGCAATGCATGTTCCCCTCTGTCCTTCATTCATTTACTTATTCAACAGCCATTGCTCAGGACCTACTGTGTGCTGTGGGAGAGGAGGAGAGATCAGCGGACGCTGCGTGGATAAATGACACTTGAGTTTGCCCCTGCAGATGGGCTAAGATTCTGATGAACGAAGGAATGGCATGAATAAAGGCCAGGAAACAGGAAGACGCGCCCTATTTAGGACTGATGAGTAAATAAGGTCTCATGGGAACTGAGAAAACATGGTATCAGGAATTAGTAGGCTGCCAGTCCAGATGTGTAGCAAGAATTGTGCCTACAGGACCACTCCATCTCACCTGTCCTTTGCCTGTGCAAGGCTCGAAGTCAACCTGCAGAGGCCAAGCAGGAGGGGGAAGAGCCGGGAGAGCGGCAGGTCCTTCTTCCTTCCAGTGAAAGGAGGGGAGAGGAGGGAAGCGGCGAGGACCACGCGCTGCTTTGTCTCGCAGCAGCACATGCAGGCTCGTGGTTGCAATTGCTATAGCTCTTGATTCCAGCCACAGCCGTGGGTGTTTGGATTTACACGTCTGTGGGAAGAGTGACTTGACTGGTGCCTATTTTTGAGCATCTAAATCTGTCGTGGTTGAATGATTTCGTTTGTATGCCATTCACAGGACGAGCATTATTGCTTATGCAAATCCTTCCTTTCAAGCACGGAGGCGAGGGCCAGCGGAAGCTCATAGTGTATGTCATGATGGTCCCCGGGCCGGGAGGTAGCGCCTACTGCCAGATTCTAAAATAGTGTCACAAGGGAGCAACAGTGACTTCCTAAAGTATGTGGGGGCAAGGGACAATGAAGAGCGGGATCTATGGCTGTTGAACTGTCCCTTGCCTGGGGAGTGTGAGGGGACATTGAAGTGAGCAGGGGCCTCCGGTCCAGTCCTGTCGATCAGGTGCCTCCTTCTCGCTTGCTTGTGGGGTTCAGAGTTTTCGAGCACCCAAGAAACAGTAAAGGGAAAGCTGTAAAATGTTTCCCTTTTGGAGTATGAAGAAAAAAATTCAGGAAGCCAGGTGTGGTGGCGCACGCTTGTAATCCCAGTACTTTGGGAGGCAGAGACCGGAGGATTCTGGTTCGCGGCCAGCCTCAGTTCTCTCTCTCTCTCTCTCCCTGTCTCTCTCTCTCTCTCTCTCTCTCTCTACTTAGTGAGGCCCTCCACAACTTCGTGAGACCCGGTTTCAAAATAAAGTATAAAAAATAGGGCCGGGGGTGTAGCGCAGAGGTAGAACGCCCCTGGGTTCAATCCCCAGTATCGCAAAAAAAAAAAAAAAAATTCAGGAGTGGTCTGCTTCGTGCCAAAGGAATAAGAGAGGGGCTGCCTCTCCAGGAAGATGCCGCTCAGACTGTTGAGGACCCAAAATGCTCCCTGAGCTGGGTGTGGTGGCGCACACCTGTTATCCCAGCACTTGGGAGGCTGAGAGTACTTCAGAGGATGGTAGGTTTGAGGCCAGCTTTAGCAACTTAGCAAGACCCTCAACAACTTAGCAAGACCCTATTCAAAAAAAATTTTTAAATGTACTTGGGAGGCTGAGACAGGAGGATTCACAGGTTCGAGGACAGCCTCAGCAAGTAGTGAGATTCTCATCAACCTAATGAGACCCTGTTTCAAAATGAAACTAGAACTGGGGATGTAGCTCAGAGGTAGAATGTCCCTAGGTTCAATCCCAAGTACCACGAAAATAAATAAATAAGTAAGTAAGTAAATAAATAATGGGCTAGTGGTATAGCCTGGAGGTAGAATGCCCCTGGGTTTAATCCCCAGTACCAAAAGAAAAGAAAAAAAAAAACTCAGTGCTATTGGATGTATATTATTTTGTAAAAATGCCCATGCCAAGCTGGGCGTGGTGGCACATGCTTGTAATCCCAGTATTTGGGAGGCTGAGACAGGAGGATTGCAGGTTCAAGGCCAGCCTCAGCAACTTAGTGAGGCCATCTGCAACTTAGTGAAACCCTGTTTCAAAATAAAAGAATAAAGCCGGTGTGGTGGCGCACGCTTGTAATCCCAGTACTTGGGAGGCTGAGACTGGAGGATCACAGGTTTGCAGCCAGTCTCAGCTACTTAGTGAGGCCCTCTGCAACTTAGTGAGACCCTGTTTCAAAAAATAAAAGAATAAAAAGTAGGGCTGGGGGTGTAGCCTGGAGGTAGAATGCCCCTGGGTTCAATCCCCAGTACCAGAAAAAAAAAAAGAATAAAATACGGCTGGGGGTGTAGCTCGAAGGTAAAACATCCTTGGGTTCCATCCCCAACACCACACACACACAAAAGGCCCATGCCAATGCATATTGGGCTTTGAAGGAAAGGAATCTAAAAGTATTTGAGCTAGATTAAGAGACGAAGTAGATATGATAATAGAATATAATATGTGACTGCATCTGTCACTGAAGAGAGAAAATGCTACACGGACCATAACGGATCCTTATCAAAACCACAGTTTTACACCAGGAGGGCAGCTGTGTCCAAAGACGGGTGCTAACAAGGACGTGGAGAAGCTGAAACCCTCACACGTGACTGGAGAGGATGGAAAATGGTGCGGGTGCTTTGGAAAACATTTCCCCAAAGGCTTAACATATGGCTATCACATCAGCCAGCAATTCCACTCCGGGCTGTGAAGACGCACCCAGACAAAAGCCGGTACTGTACGTGTATGGTCGCACTGTTCCTAATAGCCCAGGGTAGAAACAACTCGAATGCCCATCAGCTGACAAGTGGAGGCATGAATGTGACACATCCAGACAATGGAATGTCACTCAGCACTAGAAAGAAATGGGCTGCCGAGCCATGAGAAGACAGAGGAGTAGAAAATGCGCATTACTAAGTAGAAGAAGCCAACGTGAAAGGGCTATGTGATGTATGGTTCCAACTAAATGACGGCAGGCAAGATGGTGGGGATGGTTAATAAATAAAGCAGAGGTTGCCAGAAGTCAGGGGATGGGGTGTTGAGGTGGATGTGTGTATTTATGTGTTTATTTTGGTACTGGGAATTGAACACAGGGGCCTTCTACCTCCATGCTACACCCCCAACCCTTTTTTTTTTTCTTTTTTCTGAAACAGGGTCTTGCTAAGGTGCTGAGGCTGGCCTTAAACCTGCAATCCTCCTGTCTTGGCCTCCCAAGTATTAGGATTACAGGCGTGCACCACCACCCCTGGCACAGGGGGACTTTTAAGGCAGTGAAATTACTCTGCATGATTCTAGAGCGGTGGGTTCATATCACCACATATTTGTCAAAACCCGAAGTGTGAACCTTAATGTCATCATGGACTTCGGTTGATAACGATGTGTCCATGAAGGCTCATCAACGGGACAGATGTGTCACCATGCACAAATGGCACAGGAAGCTGATAGCAGGGAGTCCGTGCACACGGGGGGCAGAGGTAGAGGGGAACTCTTGTGAGTTGCCGCTCCATTTCACTGGAATCTAAAACTGCTCCAAAAAATAAAGCCTAAGAGACAAAAAGGAATAAAAGGAGCCAGGTGCAGTGTCACACGTGTGTCATCTCAGCGCCCCCGGAGGCTGAGACAGGAGGCTCGCCCCTCTGTGGCCTCTGCTATTTCCTTGGCCTGTAGGAACATCACCCTGACCCCCACCTTCACCTCCCTGTGCTGTTCTCCCTCTGTCTCTGGGCCTCAGCCGGGAGGCTTTTTATGAAGATATCACTCATATTGATTAGGGCGCACCCTACCGACCTCATTTTAACTTGATTACCTATATAATGACCCATCTCCAGATGTGGTCACTTTCTGAGGTACTGGGAGTTGAGTCTAATATAAGCTGGGCATAGTGGTGCACGCCTGTAATCCCAGTACTTAGGAAGCAGAGACAGGAGGATCACAGGTTTGAGGACATCCTCAGCAATTTAGTGAGACCCTTTTTCGAAATAAAAATAAAAAATAGGGCTAGGGGTATAACTCAGAGGTAGTATAGCCCTGAGTTCAATCCTCAGTAACACACACACTCTCTCTCTCTCTCTCTCTCTCTCTCTCTCTCTAACATAGCTATTTGAGGAAAACACAATGAACCCATCACACTAACTCTCTTTACAAACAGATTGGGGACATTAATTTAATGTTTTAGAGCCTCAGTTTCCCTGATGGAAGTCCATAGGGCACACCTTGGGCCTGGCCTTTGCCACAATTGTGCTTACATTTGTGATTTGTTTTGTTGGTACTGAGGACCAAACCCAGGGGCATTCTATCTCTGAGCTACACCCACATCCCTTTTCCCTCTCTTTTTTGGGGGGGAGAAGGAACAGAAACAGGGTCTCACTAAGTTGCTGATGCTGGCCTTGAACCTGCAATCCTCCTGTCTCGGCCTTCCAAGTACTGGGATTATAGGCCTATACCACCATACATGTCTGTGCTTACATCTGAAGGCAGGGCCCTCTCCCATCAGCCCCTCATCACTGCACGTGTGCAGTAGCCGCTGCCATTTTTTTCTGACTGTTCTCAGTCTTCAAACCTCTTCCAACATCTGGAGAAAGCCTTTTTCTTTTCTTTTTTTCTTTTTTTTTTTTTTTTTTTGCAGACCGGGGATTGAACCCAGGGGCGTTCTACCTCTGCGCTACGCCCCCGGCCCTATTTTTTTATATTTTATTTTGAAACCAGGTCTCACAAAGTTGCGGAGGGCCTCACTAGGTTGAGAGAGAGAGACAGGGAGAGAGAGAGAGAGAGAGAGAGAGAGAGAAAGAGAGAGAGCTGAGGCTGGCCGGGAACCCAGGTCTCCGCCTCCCAAAGTACTGGGATTACAATCGTGCGCCACCACGCCCGGCTGGAGGGAGCCTTTTTCCCGGAGACTCCGTGTGCAAACCAGGGCTCCACTCCAAAGATGCTGAACGTGCCCGCCGCTCATTTTCCCAGCTTCCCTCCTCGCTGCACAGCCCCAGCCATGGTCCTCCAACTCTCTCCGTGCTTCTATGAGTTACTAAAACTCCTTTTTACTAAATAAGACAAGTGGCAGCTCTTATGGCTACATCATGCGATACTCAAGGCAAATGGTTGGTTAGAAGAGAGGACAGCTTCCAGGTGACCCAGGAGCAGGTCTATGGCAGGACAATTGGCACAGAAGCAGCACTAGTGGCTTCCACGTCAGAAAGACTCAGGTTTAAGTCTCAGTGGTGCCACTTACTGGCTGAGAGACCATGAGAAAGTTAATTAACCTCTCTGGGCCTCATTTTCCTCGTCTGTTAAATGGTGATGATAATGGTAAGCTACTTAGTAGAATTATTGGGAAGCGTAAATGAGATAATACACCTAAAACTCTTCCTGTATGTGATGATTCATGTTATATGTCCACAAAACTGGGTCACAGGGTACCCAGATATTTGGTCAAACATCATCCTAGGTTTGTCTGTGGGAGTGTTTTGGGATGACATTAACATTTTGAATCAGATGACTGAGTAAAAATTACCCTCCCGAATATGGGTGGCTTCTTGGCTCACTGGGAGGCCTGGATGGAACAAAGGTGGACGTCCCCCAGCAACACGACATTCTTCCAAAAGGGACCCCAGCCCTCCACGTCTCCCGCTTGCTGGCTGCAGACCCTGAGACTTCTCGGCCTCTGTAACCATGTGAGCCGATTCCTTATACTAAATCTCTAGCTCTATCTATACCTAGACATTGAGGTCGGGCTAGGTTCAGGTAAAGATATAAATAGCTCCTGCTGTTCTGTTTCTCTAGAGAACTCCGATGCACTATAACACATGGAACCAGAGTGCATACTCAGTAACCATGGTAGCAATTGTTGGTGGCTTTATTAGATACCACAAAGATGCCACCAGCACACAGGTCCCAGCAGGCCCTTCAGCCAGCACGGAGGCCTCCTCCTATCTCCCCCAATTTAGGGAAATTCACTGGCCTTTTTTTTTTTCCCTATGATACTAGAGATTGAATCCAGGGACATTCTACCTCTGAGCTACACCCCCAGCCCTATTTTATTTTTATTTTGAAACAGGGTCTCACTAGGTTGATGAGTCTCACTATTTGCTGAGGCTGTCCTCGAACCTGTGATCCTCCTGTCTCATCCCCCCAAGTACTAGGATTACAGGCTTGCGCCACCACACCTGGCTTCACTGGCCTTTTTTGCTCTCTCTTGCATCTCCCAGCCTGTGTGCAGGTGCGCGCGCACACACACACACACACACACACACACGCACGCACACACACACAGGCATGTGATTCCTGGAGACAGTTACAGACCAGACTGGTAGTGGATGCTTTTTGCTCCCGTAGTGCACTGCGAGTTTCTGCTTCTGTCCCCTTTCCTCCTCTGTGGTGTAGCGCTCACTCCCACAGCCCCTGCGGTGCTGCGTCACATTCACCCCCGTCCTCCCCGAGAGTGCTCACTTGCTGTCTGCCATGCGTGAGTCACCAGCAGCTGCTTCTCAGGGCGCAGGTTGGAGGAGCGTCTGAGGACAGAACATGGCAGGTGGGAGGGTGGCTCTGGGACTCGCTGACTTCATGCCACCCCCTCTCCTGCCCACTGCCCTCGCCCTGGCCCAGGATGACTGTCAGAGTGGAGGCGCAGAGTCACCGGGTCACAGAGGACGTGGCTCTGCCAGGTGGTGCCCAGAAGGCCTGGATGCAGCGCCCAGCCTCACAGCGCACACTGGGCTGTGCTTCTGAGTCCTTTCTAGTTTGGCCACTCCCTGGAATAAGCCAGACCCAGAAGGACAAGTGTCACATGTTTTCTGTCATGTATGGAATCTAGAAAATAATGACATGAAAGTAGAAGGGAGACTTAATAGGGAGATGGTGGTGCACACCTGTAATCCCAGTACTTGGGAGGCTGAGACAGGAAGATCGCAGGTTCGAGGCCAGCCTCAGCAATTTTGCAAGGCCTTATTTCGAAATAAAAAATAAAAAGGGAGCCAGGCGTGGTGGCACACGCTTGTAATCCAGTACTTGGGAGGCTGAGACAGGAGGATCGCGGGTTCACAGCCAGCCTCAGCTACTTAGTGAGGCCCTCCGCAACTTAGTGAGACCCTGTTTCCAAATAAAAGAATAAAATAGGTCTGGGGGTATAGCTCAGAGGTAGAATACCCCTGGGTTCCATCCTCAGTACCACAAAATAAATTTAAAAATAAAAAGGACCAGCGTGTAGCTCAGTGGTAGAGTGCCCCTGGGTTCAAGAGAGGGAGGGAGGGAGGGAGGGAGGGAAGGAAGGAAGGAAGGAAGGAAGGAAGGAAGGAAGGAAGGAAGGAAGGGAGAGAGAACTGCTTTATAATTTGTAAAGCAGGAAGCACCCTTTGCTTGGTAGGGTACTTTCATACTTTGGGGGGCGATTCTACTTCTAACCACTACCACCCCACTCAGCGCTGTGGTCTGTACTCTCCTTGGATTCTGTCAACACCCTCAGATGGGGGTCAGAGTTTTCATTTCTACCTCACCCACAGAGTTGCATCCTCAGGACTAGATCCCCAGAATTCCACTGGGCTAAGTTCCTGGGAAAGGAGAGCTGTTTAGACCACAGCAACATTGAGCATGTACCTGTGCCTGAAGCCAGTGCTCTGCAAATGTGTTTGAAATCATGCAGATCATGTAGTGGCCTTTTTAAAGATAAGACTCTTGGAAGCACACACTTTGTCCTAGTAGCCCTTCTCTGAAGAAGGGAAAAGGAGCTGTCTTGGACAGTTTGATGGAAGGAACCCAGAATATATAGAGGTATATATAGAGAGATATGCCTGTACTCCAAAACTAATTTTAGAGACTCTTTAATTTTTCTAATGGTTCAGCTTAGCAAATATTTTTGAGGGTCCTGTTGTGTATTTGGAACTCCACCAGTGGTAGGGAGCCAAGGATGAACGACTATCTGTCCCAGCCCTAATGGAGCTAATTTTCTGCTGGGACAGACGTACACAAGGGTGTCCACCCAAAAGAACTAACTATACATCCTCTCCAGGATAGGCAAATTTCCACTCTGTTACGCTGAAAACTATTCTGCTATTGCAGCCAAATCATTACTTATATAGATTAACTTTTCCTGGAGTTCACTAACTTGACTATGTTTAGAAAATAATCTTTTTCCCCATTATCACATCTTTCAAAGTAGCTGGAGACTTAACAAAGTCTTTCAAAATATTCTACCTTTTAGAAAGAGATCAACTGGTAAGAATAGCGTGTTCACCACACAAAATATCTTTGCATTGTAAATTTGACTTGGTAGCTTCACATAACGGGACGCTCACATTGCAACATATGCAAGGAGCATAAAAGCTATTTAAGCCCCAAATTAATGACTCGAGTCATCCCGTCTTTGCCGCTTGCTGTTGTTTACCACCGTCTTCCACAGATGTTTATGTAATTCATTTCTCAAACAGATATTAATAAACTTTAGAACTTCCGCTGTGCCCTTTGCCTCAACCCAAGCAAAAACAAATTTATTTTCTTCTGCTATCACTGATTTATTTTTCCGTTATTCCGGCTTGCTTTTCGTGAGTTGCATGTGAAGTACAGAATGTTTGCAGGATGTACGATCCGGCCATTAGGATATCGTCCATTTCTCCAGGACTACATTGATTGCAACATTAATTAAATCATTCTGCAGACTGCTAGAGCAGTTAGCAGCTGAGCCTTGACCAAAGAAGGAGGAGTAGCAGATGAGGGTTTCAAAGGTGAATCCCAGAGCTGGGGCTGAGGCTCACTGGTAGAGTGCTTGTCTGGCGTGTGAGAGGCCCTGGGTTCAATCCCCAGCACTGCCAAAAAAAAAAAAAAAAAAGACATTTTATGACTAAGGCAGGGATGGGGGAGGGGGGAGATAAAGGACTATGTTAATCAGAATTCTATTATTATACCAAATATCTGAGATAATCAAAGTGTAAAAACTAAGGGCGCATGCCTGTATGACCAGTACTTGAGAGGCTGAGACAGGAGAATCACAGGTTCGAGGCCAGCCTCAGCAACTTACTGGGGACACCCCCTCTGGCAAATTAGTGAGACCCTGTTTCTTTGTGTGTGTGTGTGTGTGTGGAACTGGGAATGGAAATCTGGGGTCTTCTACCTCTGGGCTATACCCCCAGCCCTATCTTATTTTTTATGTGGAAACAGGGTCTCGCCAAGTTGCTGAGAGCTTCACTAAGTTGCTGAGGCTGTCCTTGAACCTGCGATCCTCCTGTCTCAGCCTCCCAAGCAACGAGATGACAGGCATACACCACCATGCCTGGCTTCCTTCGCCATATTTGAAAGAAAGGGTGGTTGGCTTGGAGCTTGGCTTCCCCTCTAAGGGTTCTCTTCCTTACACACAAATCCAGCAACTTCCCATCGTAGTGGTCTCCTTATAACTGCAAGCCTCCATCTCCAAGGCTACCACTCCAGCAGCCTTCCAGATGTTCCCTGAGCACCATGGACCCCGGGAGACCCATTGCTGATCAGCAGGAGGCTGGGAAGGAGAAATAACTGGCAATAAGTTCCCTCCAAGACCAGCGACCAGCTTTGTGCCGGGCCAATTCTGGGGACCACAGCACAAAGAAAGCCATGAGGTCCTGGGGTCTGTTATTTGCGATGCAAAGGACAGGAAAAGTACAGTGCCGGGCGCTCTCTGCTTGGCCATCAGCCTGCCTGAGCGCAGAGAGGATGTGACTCCTTTGAAACTGCCCTGGGACTCGACTTCTGACTCCTGGCCCACAGTCTGCTCTCCCCAGGGAGAGCAGAAAGCCCCAGGGACTCTGTTCTGACCATTCACTCCCTTGAAACTTGATCACCGGCTGCCTGTTTATCTTTTACATTCTGTTTTAAATTTTCCCCCTGGGATATTTGATCTCAGATCCTGAGAATAGAAGAGCCCCTGGCACCAGCTGGCAATCTGGACACAGTTGTAGGCTTGGCGATGATTAGGATGATTAGGATTATGTTCTTTTGTCTATACTTAAGATGTATGGTAGAGCCAAGAGTGGTGGTGCACACCTGTAATCCCAATACTTTGGGAGGCGGAGACGGGAGGATCGCAAGTTCCAGGCCAGCCTCAGCAACTTCATGAGACCCTTGGCAACTTAGTAAGACCCTAGACCCTGTTTAAAAAAGGGGAAAAAGCCGGGCGTGGTGGCACACGCTTGTAATCCCAGTTCTTGGGAGGCTGAGACCAGAAGAACCAGGTTCGCAGCCAGACTCAGCTACTTAGTGAGGCCCTCCGCAACTTAGTGAGCCCCTGTTTCAAAATAAAGAATAAAAAAATAGGGCTGGGGTGTAGCTTGGAGGTAGAATGCCCCAGGGTTCAATCCCCAGTACCACAAAAAAAGGGGGGAAGGACTGGGGGTGGAGCTCAAAGGTAGAGTACCCCTGGGTTTAATCACCAGTATCCCTCTCCCCACAAATGTATGGTAGGAACCTGAAATGGATAAGGATAAGAAGAGCTCCTTTTGTTCTGACAGCGTGCAAACTAGCAAGAAGAAATAAGGCACTGTTTAAAACATGACAGAATCCAAAGTAATATTTTCCTTTCATTTGTTTGGACATGTTATTTATTTGTGTGTGTGTGTGTGTGTGTGTGTGTGTGTGTGTGTGTGTTACTGGGAATGGAACCCAGAGGCATTCTAACTCTGAGCTCCATGTCCAGCTTTATTTTATTCTTTTATTTTGAAACAGGGTCTCACTAAGTTGCAGAGGGCCTCACTAAGTTGCTGAGGCTGGCTGCAAACCCACGATCCTCCCGTCTCAGCCTCCCAAGTACCAGGATTACAAGCATGTGCCACCACGCCCAGCTAGGACATGTTATTTAGCTATCTTGCTTGCTTACTTTTTTCTTTCTTTCATGTGTGGTGCTGGGGATTGAACCCAAGGGCATTCTACCTCTGAGCTACACCGTCAGCTCTTTTTTATTTTTTATTTTGAAACAGGGTCTCTCTAGGTTGCTGAGAGTTTCGCTAAATTGCTGAGGCTGTTCTTGAACCTGTGATCCTCCTGCCTCAGCCTCCCAAGTACTAGGATTACCGGCATGTGCTACCACGCTTGGCTATGTTATTTGGTTTTCTTAATCCTTAGCACCATTTTGTGTAGGAGAGTTGCCCTCAGTACCCCAGATCTGGATGGAGGTGTTCTTGGATAGAAGTGGGATGGTCTGCAATCGCCAGAGGCTGTGATAGCACTTTTGTCAGTGTTAGTGAAGAGTCTTTACTCAAAACACCTCTGTCCTCATTCTGCAAGAGTAATCACTTATAGCCAGGCATGGTGGCGCTCGCCTGTAGTCTCAGCTACTCTGGAGGCTGAGGCAGGAGAATCGCAGTTTGGGCAACTTAGTGAGACCTGGTCTCAATATGAAAAATAAAACGGGCTAGAGAGGCAGCTCAGTGGTAAAAGTGCCCCGTGTTCAGTCCCCAGTACCTCAGAAAAAAAGGAAGTAATAATTTGTTTCATTATAATCTCCTATTATTGTCCCTTAGCCCAACAACAACAACAAAAAGGGTATTCACTAATTCATTCCTCATGTTACTGAAAAGTTACCACTTTGTGGATAAACTCTGGACTAGAAGCTGGGAATACAATGTCATAAAATGTAGTTACTGAGCCCTGCGTGGTGGCGCATGCCTGTAATCCCAGTACTTGGGAGGCTGAGACAGGAGGATCCAGGTTCACGGCCAGCCTCAGCAACTTAGTGAGGCCCTCTGCAACTTAGCGAGACCCTGTTTCCAAATAAAAAATAAAACAGGGCTGGGGGTGTGGACCAGAAGTAGAAGGCCCCTGGGTTCCACCCCCAGTACCACATACACACACAAAAAATGTAGTTACTGCCCTCACCTCCTAAAAGGTAATTATTGGCTTCCGATAGGGTGACACGTAGCTATGTGACCTGGTTGGGTTGTAACAGAAATGCTGCAGGGACAGAGGAACACTTGGAGAAGTCGTCCCAGGGCTGGATCTATCACGTGACTTGAGTGTTAAAGACTTGAAAGTCTTGGCATTTAGCCACCCCCTACGTGGAGAACAGGAAGAAATATTTGTGGCAAAGGGATCGTTTGTGCCAAGACAGGGAGGCCTACAAGAGGCTGGAGTACACAGAGAAAGGCAGACAGATCTATTGGAATTGACTGTCAGGGGTGTGTGTGTGTGTGTGTGTGTGTGTGTACGCGCACAATTTGTTTTGCTTATTTAATTATTTTTGTGGTGCTGGGGATTGAACCCAGGGCCGCACTTCCACTGAACTACATCCCCAGCCCTTTTTATTTTTTATTTTGAGATGGGGCCTCACCAAATTGCCCATGCTGGCCTCGAACCTGCGATTGTCCTATGTCAGCCTCCCAAGCTGCTAGGATCACAAGCGTGCGCCAGCATGGCCAGCCGTGTCTGTGTTTTAGAGGGAAGGAGATGAAGCAGCTGAAGAGGTGATAATCTTGATGCTGCGTCCTCATTTATATTTTATCCAGTAAATAAGGGGAAGCCAGCTGAGTTTTTTTCAACCATGGAAATAAAATGATTAGGGTCGGTGTTGGTAGGGTTGTTCTGGTGTGAAGAAGGAATTGGAGGGGTTTCGTTCCACAGGCCATGAAACCAGAGCCTTGCTTAGACCCTCGCCAGACAGCCTGGACAAGAGCTGTAAAAGCCCGAATGAAGGCAGAGGGGGGCTTTAGAGAAAAACAGGAGAAGCCAGGCGTGGTGGCACAAACTTGTAATCCCAGTACTTGGGAGGCAGAGACCGGAGGATTCGGGTTCTCGGCCAGCCTCAGCTACCCAGTGAGGCCCTCCGCAACTTCGTGAGACCCAGTTTCAAAATAAAGTACATAAAATAGGGCTGGGGGTGTAGCTCGGAGGTAGAACGCCCCTGGGTTCAATCCCTGGTGCCGCAAAAAAAAAAAAAAAACAGGAGAGAGAGGACCCTGATAGGTCTGCAGCCCTGCAGGACGTGAGGGTCACATGCAGCTTTGAAATGAGTCCAAACACTGCTTTGGAGGGAATCCCCTTCCATCTGAGAGCCAACGTCTCACCAGAACTCAGATGGAAGAACTTGGGGGGAGCTCTCCTTCCCCTTCAGAATGTCACATCCAGCGGGTGAGTTACTGTCCCAGTTACTGACCTCATGTAAACTCAAGCATTCGACCTTTGGGAACTTAGCCCAGGGCTTACAGATGGGCTACACTCTGCCCATCTCTTCTCTGGAGACCTAGAGCTCAGGCTGCGACAGGGTGACACTCCATCAGCCTTGGAGCTAATCTCTGAAGCCTCACCCACCAGCACCTCTCCTCCCTCTAGCATGGGGGACCTTACATGTCATGATCATGTTGTGATGGTCAGGTCAACTTCTACTGAGGAAAATCGTATAAAGATACACCTCAGGGGCTGGGGTGTAGCTCAGTGGTAAAGTGCTGGGTCCTGGGTTCAATCCCCACCACTCCCCCCCCACACACACACACAAAATCTACCTCAAACTTTAATTAGACATTCCTTTCCACCGAGGCCGGTTTCCATCCTAACTGAACAACTGGACTTTAAGAATTTTGGATCTCACTATGTGGTTAATGTACCTCGTCCATGGGGTGTATTCCTTGTGAATTTGGATCATGTTATCCGCTTAAGCATTTTGAACCTAAGAAATAATTCTTTCATGTGGCACTAGATCATATGATTCATGAAATCATCCTCTCACCATCTCCTTATTTCCACCCTGTGCACAAGAGGGTCAGGGAGACAGGAAGGGAAGGGGAATTTTGTGGCAGCTCCTAGGTGGCAAGGCCCACTTACAGACATGAGAAATCCTGAAAAAGGGCTTTTCTTTAAATATATATATATACATACATATATACATATATACACATACATATATACATATATATACACATACATATATACATATATATACACATGTATATATATATACATATATATGAGCAGAGCCAAGTGCAGTGGCACACACATGTAATTCTAGTACTCGGGAGGCTAAGACAGGAGGATCGCAGGTTTGAGGCCAGCCTGAGCAACTTAGTGAGACCCTCAGCAACTTAATGAGCCCTGTTTCAAACAAAAAAACAAAAAAACAAAAAACAAAACAAAATAGGGCTGGAAGTGTAGCTCAGAGGTAGAATGCCCCTAGGTTCAATTCCCAGTACTACCAAAAAAAAAAAGAGCAGAACCAGTCGCATTGGTACACACCTGTAATCCCAGTACTTGGGAGGCTGAGACAGGAGAATCACAGGTTCAAGGCCAGCCTGAGCAACTTAGTGAGACCCTCAGCAACTTAGTGATAATTTAAAAAAGGGCTGGGGGTGTAGCTTGGAGGTAGAATGCCCCTAGGTTCAATCCCCAATATAAATAAATAAATAAACAAATAAATAAGAGCAGAGAGGCTATCCAAGTACATTTGCACCAACAAATAACAATATTGTTTGTGATTTGCAACTTTTTAGCATCAGCTCACAATGTCCCTTGAAAATCACAGTGTCAATTGGTGGCAAAGTGCCCCAGCTACATGCATCCTGCAGTTATCCATGCCCCTTTCCTCCCCCACAGAGGCTCCCTCTACACCACCTCCTCCCTCTGCAAGACACCAGTCAGAGTTCAGACTCGAGGCAGGCACCAAGCAGTTCTGGGCTCTGGTGCAAGTATGATTTCTATAAAAAGACATTTAGAAAACAAGGAGCAATGTTACCATTTTGCCTTTAATGGAAAAGTGGCTAGCAGTTACAGTAAAAAAAAAAAAATCTTTTATTTAAAAAAACTTTATCCAACGTCAAGACAATCACTGTTTGAATTTTCAGTAATACACATACACTTGAAAGTCAATAGTCTTTATAAAAATAAACTCTGAATGTGTGATTAAAAAGGAAGAGGCCCAGTCTGTTTAGCTGCACGGATGGGTCATATAAAGGACACGGGTCGTCTGAAGTGCTTCAGCCCAGGGCAGAGGGGGCTTTCACTTTGGGAGACAGCGCCTGCTTGAAGCGTCTCTTCAGGTCCTGCACGTTGGGCGAGCGAGGCCGGGAGATGACGGAGGCCCTCCTCCGGTCCCCGCTCGGGCTGTGCAGCTTGCTCACTTCTTTGCAGAGATGCCGAAACACATCACAGACATCTTCATAGTTTTCGCTAGTGGAGATTTCAAGGAACAGGCTGCCCAGCTCATTGGCCAGCTGAATACCATCGTGCGTCTGCACCTGCCGGGCATGCAGAAGGTCCCCCTTATTGCCCACGATGATGACCGGGGCTTTAGAGTCAGGGTGGAACTTCCGGATGTGCTGGTAAAGGGGCCGGATGGCCTGGTAGCTGTCATAGTCTGTGATGGAATAGACGAGCAGAAAGCCCTCGGCCCACTGCACACACTTGGAGAGGAAATCAACCGCCTGGCTGAGGCTGTCTTGAGCCTGAGAAAGATCAAAATGAGATCCCGTCAAGGAAGCGCTCTGCGAGAGAGGAGCGCAAATATAACATCAAAGTAACCCTTGAAGAAACACTGGAAAGAGAACACACTAAATATAGTTTTCAGATTCTACCCAGCTTCTGCTGAAGAAGGTTTTTGACAGGGAAAGTGCAAATTCTCAAACTCCCTGCCTGGATTATTTTATTAGCTGTTATCGATGTATTATTTTTAAACCCCCTACTTGGCAGGCAGTCTCTGGTGAACCCTGGCTGACTGTAGAATGACTTCAAACCAGAATGGCTCAATTTTTAGGGAACTAATTCATAATAAACAAAACTTTGAAAATAGGCCAAGATAAATATCTATTCCCAAACCCATAAAAATATTTTTAGCAGGCAACTTCTTGAGAATGTTACAGAAACAAATTCCTTTCTGTGGGTTCTTCCACAAGAATCTCTCCTCTCTAGAAGGGATTAGCAATTAGTAACTTGTTAGTTTGGTTACATTCCAGACCCCTGGAATGGGGTGATCTGATTGCAATTACTGACTTGGGGAACAGCCTGTAACAGAAGCTCTTCTGCAATCCACTAGGGAGAAGACCAGCTCCCACCAGAATCCCACCCTTATGTTTTGTTTTCTGTAGTACTGGGGATCCAACCCAGGGTTTCGCACATGCTAAGCACACACTTTACCACTGAGCTACATCGGAGCCCCACGGATGCTTTTTTAATTGGTTTATGGTTGAGCTCTGAAAGCGGTGCCTAAGGAGTAACGGTCTACCAGGGCTGCAGAGAGAAGTAAAGGGTCAGGCGGCTACGAGGAAGCTGCCTCGGACCTACCCCACCTTGGAGGATTTCCAGCACCCAATCCCCAGCCCACCTGTGGACAGCCCACTCCTACGTGTGTAGACATCTTGCTCAGGACCTGGAGCCCAGCATCCCGCCCTGCTTGCTGGCCTGCCAGGGGGTTCTGGGCAGGGTCAGCTGTCTGCTCCTGGTGGTTCTTACCTGGAGGCCTCCAGGGGTGTCCTGGATCTGCAAGGATAGCTGGTCCCCCTCCACATAGACCAGTCGAGAATACAACTTGTCTGGAGAAAGAAAGTTTGCTTTTAAATTCCCACACTTGGATCAGCAAAAAAGAAACTTGCAGGCACAAATATAGGGAGCGTGACATTATTTTCACCTGTATTCGGTTCATAGTCGCCAATGAATCTCTTGGTCAGGAAGCGCACGATCATTGCTGCAAGAGAAACGGGGAGTCAGCTGAGAGAGCGGAGAAGGCAGTCAACGCGGGGCGCTGCGGGGCGCTGCGGGGAGCGACCGGCCGCCGGACCGCGCGCACTGCCTGCACCCCAAGGTTCTGGGCGGGTGAGGGGCTCGGGCGCCAGCGCGCTCGGGTCCCCCGCCTCCCGCCGCCGCGGACCTGGCCCCGCCGCACGCACCGCTCTTGCCCACGCGCCCGGCGCCCAGCACCGCCAGCTTGACGTCCCTGGGCAGGAGGCAGTCGGAGGACTCCGGGATCGGCGCGAGCAGAAAGTGCCCGGACATGGCGGGCGGCCGCATGGAGCCGCGGGGAGCGCGCCGAGAGTCGGGGCTCGGCCGCCCGGAGCCGCTGAGCGGGAGGCGGGACCGCGGCGCGAGCGAGGAGCAGGAGCGGCGGGAGAGCGGCGGCCGCGGCTTTTAAGGAGCCAAGCCGGCGCCGCCTCCGGCTCCTCCCATCCCGCCGCGCCCCGAGCCAAGCGGGGGCGCCGGGGAGCGGGGTGCGGG